>APFE031606101.1:176589-322004 GCA_000404065.3 Pinus taeda | reverse complement strand
ACCAAGATCTTACAAGATTTTATAATTGAGTAAAATATTCGCCATGACTGGTGAGAGATTCGCCAAAAAATTATATATACATATTATATTATTCATAAAATCGCCTTCCATTTTTCCTATATACCATGAAGATTCGCCCATTTATTATACTTATAAATTTAGGGGGTGTTCTTAAAATTTTCCCTGCTCGGCAACCCCAAATGAGGAGGAAGATTTGGTTCAGCCACAGAATTCGTCACCAGGGCATGTGGGCCTCCCACCTCCCTTTGATTCGTTGCAGGCCCAAATCTGGGTGGTGATAGCGGCATTGCAACAACAAGCAAGAGACAAACAACATGATCACAATGAGGTAATGAGTTTTTTGCGGGCTATCCAACGCAATCAATGGCACAGCGTGGACAAGCACATATCCCTTCGAAGAGGCTAAAATCGACTTCAGGAGCGAATGCATGCTTTTGAAGGGAGGATGGTTCATATGGAATCGCATGTGCACAAATCTTTTAGATGTCCTGGAAATGTTGTTCCTGACAACCCAAATCCAGGTAATATGGTTGGTTAAATTATGATTTTGGGACATCATTTGCATTTTGGTCAATTTTGGGCCTTTTGGGTTGTAAATCTTCAGTCCTCCTATTTCGAAAGGTTGTTATCTATGTTATTTTGTTTGTACTTAAAGACCAACAAATCCAGTAGGAGTGAGGCCTTCAATATGATGAATGGGTGTAATCTACAATGTATTTTTCTTCTAAATTGATAGAAAAGGTTGATTCTAATATATAATTATATATATATTATATATATATAATATATATATCATATATATATATATATATATATATAATATATATTATATTATATAATGAGACACATTATGTGTCAATTTGATAGTTGGTTTTTAAGTTTTCATTGTAACAGTGGATCAAGTTTGTCTCCACTATCTTTCAATTTGATGATTGATTTTAAAGTTTTCATTGCAATGGGTCAAATCCGCCACCACTACATATCAATTTGAAAGTTGATTTTCAAGTTTTCGTTGCAATATGTGAAGTTGTCTTAGACTAAGATTTTAAAAGAGTTAAAAAATTTAGCATTTGGTATAATGATCCTTTAATTTAGGTATTCATTTTAAAAGTTTCTTTTAGCCATGCTATTTGGTCTCAAAATATGTTGAACTTTTAGGGTTTTTTAAAGTCATGATATTTGGTTTTAATTCCATGGCTGAAAAATGTCGAAATTTTAAGGTTTTTGGAATCGTGATATTTTATCTTTAACACAATGTCAAAATATTAAGGTTATCCAAAGTCATGATATTTATCTTTAACATCATGGTTGAAAGTTATTGGAAGTTTTAGGTTTTTTGGAGTCATGATATCTTTTTTTTCTAATTAATACTACCTAAGCACCCACGAGGGATTTGAACCAGTGACCTATCACAAGGAGTGCCTTAACAATACACCCATTCACCGTCAATCCAAAGCCCCGTGGGCGGAGTCATGATATCTTTAACATTATCATCAAAATCTATTGGAATTTTAAAGCTTTCAAAGTAGTGATATTTTATTTTCAATGTCATTACTAAAAAGTGTTAGAATTTTAACCCAAAAAAAACATTGATGCATCAACGCATTTTGATTTCGAGATGTTTTTTTCATGTTTATTGCACAAAAAAAATAGTTTTTAATGTCATTGTTAAAAGAAAGATTGGAATTTTAACCCGAAAGATAAAAAAGAGTGTTGTTACGACATCAAGTTGCATCAACACGTTTCATTTTGGGGTGTTTTTTCATGTTTATTGCACAAAAAAAATTGTTTTCAATGTCGTTGCTAAAAAAATGGAATTTTAACCTAAACCAAAAAAAATAATTGTGAATGCAACATCAACACTTTTCATTTTCGGGTGTTTTTTCATGTTTTTTCCTCAAAAATATGGATTTTTTGGGCTAGAGTTCTCATTTGGAGCTTACAGTTCTCGTTAAATTGGTAACTTTGTTGTTGATTTTTTGTGTAACATTGGGAGGTATTCTCACATGACTAAAGAATCTTCAAGTCGGTCATAGATGCATTATGATTTCACTAATAAAAGTCATCCCAAGAAGAAGTCAAAGTCCACCAGCCAGTGAAGGGATGTCCCTTGGGTTGTCACACCCCTTCTACATGTATAAATAAGATGAAGTGTGTCTCATTTGAACACCAACCAAGAATAAGTATTTCTCTCTCTTCATCATCTACTATTATTTTTGGAGGCCATACATGTGAAGGAAAGCCAAGTTTGACCAAGCACTGACCAAGTCGACTTTTGACCAACAATCTAACCAGTGGCACGTGTGAACAATTGACCAAAAGTTTAACTGCGTGAAGGCCACATGTCTGAATTAACCACATGGATTTTACCACAACTCTGTTAACCATTGACCACAGGGCTGAATTCGACCAGCCCGAGTTGACTGCAGAGTTTGACCAAAGTTGATCAAGTTGGTTTCACTAGTTTTGACCAGTGTTATCTTGTTGTTGTTTGACCATGTTTTACTAGTATTTGACTTCAATTATTGGCATAGATTCCTAGACACATATGTAAACCTAGCTAAAGAATAATTTCTCCGAAAGAAAGTTGTTGGATTTTCTCCCAATGCTAGGTTTCCTAAGGTAAAATTATTGTCTCTATTGTACATGGTTGTCTTTCTAAGATCTTCACTATTTCTATTGCATCTACTATTGAGATTTTCTTAGTATAATTATTCAATGATAGCAATGACATAAAATACTATTTGAAAATCATTAGGAAGTAATTATCTAGCAGAAAATTGCATTCTACTGTACTTGTCATAGAATTTCACCTAAGGTGACATTCAGCATTTCCACATCAGTTTGATGGATTTCTAAAGTTGTTACTAGAGTTCTAAAAGTAAAATATTTCAAAATCAACACTAGAAGCTAGAAGGGTATTGGGAAATCTTTCATTATTGCTCTTCGACTTCGAGATGTTATGTTACAAATGGAGAATGGTACAATATTTTTTAGGTAATTTTTCTAAAAAGTTGTATTATAACATGCAAATAGTCCTTTTGTAAGTTTAATTGTAGTTTGGACTTAAGTGGGTTTGCATTGTAAATGGGTGCATTTTCGGTTTAAGTCGACACCCTTCATTTGTTGAGCTTGAATTGTTAAAATAGGGGCCAAATTGATGAGTTATTAGAGTTACTAAGAACTCTAATAGTCTCTATTGTTGACACTACAGTGAAAATCGGCAAAGCCACTCTCCAATATTCAAGCTTGTTTACATGATGCACAAGAGAAGATTAAGTTTCTTCAACTTGAGTCACAACTCCAACAAGATTAAATACATCAAAAGAATCAACATTATGAACTGGTTCTTGTTCAGAATAACTCTCTTATTAAGATTGAGGTTGATTCTCATCAATAGCCAACACTTGATCAGATCAGTCAGGCCACTTTAGGAGAAGATCTACATAAAGATGCACATGTCAAGATTGCACTTCCCAAGTCCGTCATCAAACCTTGGGATGAACTTATCAACAAGAAGCATAGAATCAATCTTGGATATGACTCGGATGTGTCTTTTAACATTCCAGATTACTCCAAACCAATCCAATTTCAAAGTGTTGGGTTCCTTCGTGACAATCCAACTTCACCTACTCCACATCCTGCTCCTCTTCCACACCCACTTCATATTGTCAAATGTCAACATTTTGATTGAGTTGGAAATGTGAAAAATCAACACTTTTATCACCCTTGTGAGCATTCTAGAAAACATACTCATCATTCAAACAAATGTTCCAGACACAGAACTCCTGCAAGAGAAAACATTCACCTTGGATGGATCGCTTCTTGGCAGTGGTCTTCATCAACCAAAAAGATATAGCGATCATACATCAGAGTTCATTTTCAAGTATTGACATGTCTTGCAATGGAGATATCTTCATCTTCTCACCTTGTATCTAACAGAGGGTAATTGATGGTCAGCTACTAGCTTCAAAGATATATCAAGCGAGTATGAGCCATGACCTGAACCAAAGCTCGCTGCCACAGCCTAGAGCTAAAGTCAACCATAGCCAGAGACAGACTCATGTTCCATGGGCATGATTTGGTCGATGGCCAACCTTAAACCACCATCCATAGAAGACTCGGTTTCTACTACCCAATTCATCAATTTGTGGTCATCTTTAAACCATCATTGGGGAGCAATTCCACTTCGTAGAAAAATTCAACTTCTAGCTAGAATGAAATTGTTCTAAGAACTACTTCAAGCCAAGTTCCAAAGTTGATGGTCAACCTTTAACCACCACCAACAGAAGAATTCGGCTTCTACTACCTCATTTGGTTTGTGGTCTTCCTTAAACCACCATTTCAGAGAGCACATCCATCCAATGGATGTACACCTTTGTATTTTAGATCTCTTCTTGGACTCATATATACCCCTTCATATTAAGGGGGAGAATGTCGGAAACATAATCCTCTTGTGTTATATAAACTTGCTCATTCACTTGAATGGAAGGAAAAAAACCTCAAGTGAATGTCAACGATCATATAAGTCCAAGAGACCCCTTGGAAGATGAAAACCAAGAGTCGGTGAAATGTATTGATATGTATATTATGTTAATGAAATGCATCTCACATTTATTCTAATATGCGTTCTTCTATTTTCGTTAGTGTTCAACACCAACAATATCATGAAAGTACAATATTTAGATACAAGGTTTACCATAGCATCAACCTTTTGATGGCTTCTTGCCACAAAAGATAATTGGATCAAAAAGAGAAAAGAGGATTCCTTTCAAACCCCAAATGTAGATCGTACAAAAGTAAATCAAGAAGGATTTCAATAATAAAGAGGATAAGAAAGAAAAAATCCAAATGTCCTGGAAATCAGACTGAGGCAGAAATGAAGACAAATTAAAAAGAGGAATCCTTTTCTAAAACATTCACTGTAGTCCTATAAGGACAAAACCTCTCTTTTACTTGTAGAAACATAGCCCAACTCAGATCTATTGAACACCAGAATTTTTCTCCATGAGAAAGAAGGAAAGAAAATCCCGGAGGCCAAGGAAAGCCAGGCATGGATATGCCTAAAAAGACAAGCCCTGAAGGTGATCTTTAATATATTTATCTACCCATATGTATAGCTGGTGCGACTTGTGCATTTTGCACATTTAACACATCTACTTGTCACTGCTTGAAAGAAAAAGAAACATTGCCTCATCAGATAACTAGGCTTAATACATCTCTTACTGCATGCATGTGCGATAGGCAACAAAAATGATTTTCAATGCACATCCAATATTGGATAATTAAGGGAGGATTCAATGGTGGAACAAAACACTAGGCAAGACCGCTTTCTTCCCTGATGATCTTAAGGAAACAAGCGTTACTAGGAAAACGGCTAATAACATGAGAGGCAAACAGCAAAATCTGGTAAAAATAAACATTTTTACGTTCTCTTTAAGAGAAACACCTTCAAGCTGAACACGTGAAAGTCAGTTAATGTTGAATCTCTTTGTATTAGTCATGTCAGTGTTTTGTGGTCAAGCTATAACATTGTCATCTATATTGAATTTCAATATCACCACCAAATCACCATTTAAGGTTAGCTGTAACTTATCCAGGACCACTTTCGGATTTTCTAGCAATTTCCCCAGAAAATACCAATAAGATGCTACATCTGGTGTTAGTGACTATTACAAGCAGTAGTGCGCCCACCCGCCCGAACGACCAACGAACGAACAACAAAACGACCAAATCATGTGGGCGACATAACGAAAGATGTGACACATGTAACTATACATGGGCTTATGAAATGCGATAATGGGGCAGCCATTAAAACGTAAAGGAAGACATGTATGAGGAAACGAAACTTATATTATTAAATACACATATATATGTGTGGAAGAATTAATATAATATAAGGAAATATAATATACATGGATGGAGAGATAATGTATGGGTGGAGAGAGAATGAATGGAGATTCATTATAAATGAATTACGTGGATTAAAAGAAGAACGTATGGAGGATAAAATACATGGAAGGAGAGATAATGTATGGATGGAGAGAGAATGAATGGAGAATTATTAATATAAAATAAATGGAATACGTAATGCATATGGAGGTAAGTGCATTATATATGGATTAATATGGAATTATAAACCATGAGGAGGACGTATGTGGACAAACCGACATACTTTATGGGCATAAAGTCATGGAGGTGAATTAAAATAATCCAAATATAAATTATACGTGGGCTTCTTCATGTAAAGGAAGGTCGGCTTCAAAGTAAACGACCTTGAAACATGGAAGAAGAGAGCGTATATATATGGGATGAGAGGAGGCTCATTCCCATCATCGCTCTTAGTTGGAAGACAAGAACATCTTCGCTCTTTGGACTTACGCATGGGTGACAAGATGTAGTGCGAAAATCTCCAAGGCAATGCGTAATGCTTATGCGCATAAAAGGAGAAGGGACTTCGTATACTCGGTTCGCTTATGTGGAAAACAGTCGGATTTGAGGAGGATTGGGTACACGGTGGAATACAATTCCGGTGAACGTCTTGGGGGCCGGTTGGGACCCGTTCACAAAATGGAAGGTGCATGACCGGGGTATGTGATATAAAATCTGAAGTATTGGTTCGGTCAAAAGGCAGTGGAGCTGCGGGTTGGCCGTCGAAAGAGGGCGCAGACAGTGCGCACTGATAAGCCGGTCTTGGCAAACAGAAGTGCCTGAACAGGATCGCAAATTTGATAGAGACCGCGGGTCTGTTATAACTCGAATCGGTCGTGTAGACTACGGGTTGCTGTAACTGATATTGGCCAAAGTATGTTAATGATCCGAGCTGGTCGTGGACCTATTGTATGCTTGGATTGACTGGGGCCTGTTGGAAAAGTCGTGAGGCCATGGGCTCACGCAATTGTAAACAGAAATTCGGCAAAGTAATAAACCGGTTTTGGGACGCAACTCGGTTGGGGTTGGTCCCTCCCATTACGCATTGTGTTCATGTGTTAATGTCTTGATGTTGAGTTTATTATTGCTGTGGTTTAAATTATTGAACGGA
This sequence comes from Pinus taeda, assembly GCA_000404065.3. NCBI lineage: Eukaryota > Viridiplantae > Streptophyta > Pinopsida > Pinales > Pinaceae > Pinus > Pinus taeda. The sequence goes on along the minus strand of APFE031606101.1, from coordinate 314,941 downwards.
TTATAAGTTAACAAATATAATTGTGAATTATATTGCTGTTAATTATATGTTTATAAATCGGTTAAAGATAACACTAATTAAGCAGAGATAAATTGGTGTTGGAAGTGTTGAGGCGTAGTCCACATTTGCCCGAACCCGGCAAAAGGTGGTGCCGCACTCCCCAATTAACGAAAAAAGTTATTGGGGGCGTGACAGATGGTGGTGCCACACTCCCCCAACCTCACTATACTTTTTTTTTTGTTTTGTTGGAGGGTGCGGCACTACCGTGCAAGTCGTTTTAATTAACAACGTGCATGTAGACTACGCCTTCACAACACTTGTTTCGCTATCGTTGCACAAGTATTAATCTTATAACCAAATCTTATAACCGAACTTGTAATCTTATAACCGAACCTTATATTACCTTAGTTATAATTTTGTCGTTCAATTATAAATTACCAATTTCATAAACCAACATATAACAACGCAATACCAAAACACATAAGAACGCATGATTGTTGGGAGGGGAAACTCCCCAAGAGTCTGCCCGATGTTTTTATTAAACCGGTTTACAATTTGTACATTTCGTGTGCCGGCGCTATGCCATGGCCACACTGTAGTTTTGTGTTGGCAAGGCCCATGTAATAACCCCACGGCCTGCGCAATAATATTACAGCAGATTAATAGTTCATACTCCGACTATTACAAAGGACTGCGCACTATGTGCGACCGCCAAGACCGGCGCAAACCATACAACCTGCCGTTCGTTTTAAATGACAGCGAGCCCGCGGCCTTCGCTGCGTTAATTAATTTGCCCGAACCTGTGTTCATAAACTGACCCCTTAGCCGATGACGCACTATGGTGTGACCTTGCAAGTCCGTTGTAACACACAGCCCGGTTATCTGTTCGACCTTTGTCTTTCCCTTCGAACCACAGTCGCTACATCTGCGCTATGCGCAATTCGAACTCGTGCTCCGGATGTAGAGAAGACTTGTTGAATGATCGAGTTGATCACTTGATCCTTCATGCCTCCAAATGTCCTTTGGGTCGTTTTATTTATATGATCCCGCGCCATCTTGGAGAGGGGCGTCGGTGGTAAAGCCGACCCTCGTTTTCGTGTAGAACACCCGCCTCTTCGCAAGCCGACGTGTGTTTAGTTTTATTTTAATCCACCATGGCAATTATCTTGGCGGGTCGGCCTTTGTTTTACAAAGCCAACCAACGCCAAGTATAAGTCCATATGGCCTTTGTGCTACCTTATTCCCCGCGCGTCCATCCATGCTCGGATCGTTCACTCCATCGCCCTGCGCTGTTGCTGTTTGCCCGAAGTTATGAACGGACCCGGTTCCGTTCGGTGCATTGTCGTTCCGTTCACGAACTGCCCTGACTGTTTGTCCTCGACCCGTTCGTTTGCTGTCTGTTGCTTCGTGTCGCCCTCCTGCCGAACTGTCCTAACTATTGTAGCTGTCGACTCGTCTGCTTTGGAGCTGCGTTCATTGTTGTCCATCGCCCGAATTGTCCTAACTGATGTTGTTGTCAACCCGTTCGATTGTGGCTGTCGTTCCATGTGTCGTCCATCGAACTGTCCTAGCCATTTGGTTGTCGACCCATTCATTTGTGTGGACTGTTGTTTCGTACCCGTGTTGGAGATGCCTGCCCATCCCCCAACCGGTTAAAGTGTATGCGGTGCTGCCCGGTGCTGTGCCCAAGCCAATTCCGCTGACGGGTGAATAACGTCCTCGCCCTTGTGTGAGTCGCCCGCTGCCGTGCGGAGTGCCCGATTCCTTCGGGCGTTACACGCTCCTCCACCTTAAGATGTTGTCGTCCCGACAACGTCCCACTTCGGCGGTCTGCAATGTAGACTCCTCTATTATGTGATTCGGCCTCCATTGGATCGCCATATTCATTTTGTAGTTTGGTCGAGTGTAACACACTCGTTTCATGATCTCTCCGCCCCGGCTCATGGGGAATCCCCATTTATTAGGTGCACGTTGAGACCATCGGGTCTGCTCAATTACTCTTGCGGGCTCACTACCTTGAGCAGTCAACAATGAGCCCGGTCCCATCGTTTATTTAAAAAGGCTGCCAAGGGAGTGAGCCAGGTGGCTCTCCTTCATCCATTAGTTTGATACACTCCCCCGGATCTCCCACCTCCACCGGTGCTTCTCGGTCCTCCATATGTGTATCATTTTTGCCATAGCCTTCTACCAAATCCAATCTTCTTGATAATTCCATGGTGCTGTCCATGAGTGATTTAACAGCCAACTCCTGTTCAGCAAGTTTTGTTGTCCCGCCCGACAACCACTTGCTTGTTTCTCTTTCGTCCTCCATTTGCATCCCTCCTAACTCAGGATTTGCCTTAGTCATTCCCATAGTAGGAACACTTACAGGTATGTCATCCCTCCCTTCATAGATGAGGAGTTTCTTCAGATGAGGTACCATCACAGCGTCGAACCGTTCCATGAACTCCATTCCCAACACTGCTTCATAATCGTCAATCCGTACGATGGTGAAATCGATCTTCCCGGACCATTCACTGAGTACCGTGTCTACTCCTTTGGCTATGCCAAGGATCGTTTCCGGAGGAGAGTTTATAGTTTTCACTTGCGCCCCGGCAAGTACAACCTTCAACCCGAGCTTCCTCGCTGTCCCCTCGCTCATGAAATTATGTGAAGCACCGCTATCAATCATAGTCAGTACTTCTGTTCCTCCAATTCCCAACCGAACATATTCCAATCCACCCTTCTTCGGTTCTTCTTCCTTGCGGTCTTTGCCCACTTCTGCCTTTGAAGTAGCGCTGGGCCCCTCTTCGTTTGCAGTCTCGTCATGGTGTTCACAAGTAGAAGAGACCTCTATTATGGCATGTTCCCGGAATTGCGAAGTTTCCCCTTCAATTTCCTTCTTTTGCCTCTTCGTATCCTTGAGCTCGCTCCTCAAGGCCAAGAGATGTTTTTCAAGAATCAAACATTCTTCTCTCTTCTGATTCAAGGCATGTCTTATGCCTAGTTCCTTGAGTTCCGCTTCCAATACAAGCCCCCTCCTCATGAGTCAGTGGGCTTTCTCCTTGTTGTAATTCGAGGTTCCTTTACTCACTATGGCCCGAAGGCCTTTCTCCGTCTGCGCCAATCCCTTGCCACAGTTTGTAAATGCCTCCTTCAGTCTTTTCTTTTCTGCAACCACATCCTCTTCAAGTTCTTCCAGGGTGGAGAACCCCAATTTCTTGAAGAGAGGTACTTCGGTACCGCTTGTAGAAATTTTGTCAACCTTTTCCATTTCCGTGCCCGTCTACCTCAAAACAGGCAGATTCGCCTTCAATTTCGCTTGGGTATCCAAGCTTTTACGAACACCAGTCCAACCAGCTTCAACCTTTGTACTGATTCCACAGTGCCCTGTTCAAGTCTTTACGAACAAGCTGCTCAACCACCATCTGAATCCAATAACTTTTTTCGTTTATTGGGGAGTGCGGCACCACCTTTTGCCGGGTTCGGGCAAATGTGGACTACGCCTCAACACTTCCAACACCAATTTATCCTCACCGAATTAGTGTTATCCTTAAACTTCAATGCTTTATCTCATCAACCTCATAAACTGAACACTTCAATTTAAAGTCGATTTATAAACATTTATAAACAACAATTATATTAAATCTGCATTTAACTATAATTCGTTCAACCATAACCATAACCGCAGCAATAATTATAACCAACACATTAACACATGAACACGAACGTGTAATGGGAGGGGCCAACTCCCGATCGAGCTGCGCCCCAAAACTTGGTTTATTACTTTGCCAATTCTGTTTACAATTGCGTGAGTCTTCACAGACCTCACGACTTTTTACAACAGGCCCGCGGCCTTCACGATCGTAGGATCGTTTGCACTCCGTGCGTTTCGTCCAACCGACCATACAACAGACCTTTACGGCCAATACCAATTACAGCAACCCGTAGTCTACTCGAATTCTCCACGACCGATTCGAGTTATAACAGACCCGCGGTCTCTATCAATCTGTGATCCTATTCAGGCACTTCTGTTTGCCAAGATCGGCTTATCTTTCACCAACCAGTGTGCACTGTCTGCGCCCTCTTTCGACGGCCAACCCGCAGCTCCACTGCCCCTCGACCGAACCAATACTTCAGATTTTATTCAACATACCCCGGTCATACACCTTCTGTTTGTGAACGGGTCCCAACCGGCCACCAAGACGTTCACCGAAATCGTATTCCACCGTGTACCCAATCCTCCTCAAATCAAACTGTTTTCCACATAAGCAAACCGAGTATACGAAGTCCCTTCTCCTTTTATGCGCATAAGCATTACGCATTGCCTTGGAGATTTTCGCACTACATCTTGTCCCTCATGCGTAAGTCCAAAGAGTGAAAATGTTCTTGTCTTCGAACGAAGAGCGATGATGGGAATGAGCCTCCTCTCATCCCATATAGATACGCTCTCTTCTTCCATGTTTCAAGGTCGTTTACTTTGAAGCCGACCTTCCTTTACATGAAGAAGCCCACGTATAATTTATATTTGGATTATTTTAATTCACCTCCATGACTTTATGCCCATAAAGTATGTCGATTTGTCCACATACGTCCTCCTCATGGTTTATAAGTCCATATTAATCCATATATAATGCACTTACCTCCATATGCATTACGTATTCCATTTATTTTATATTAATAATTCTCCATTCATTCTCTCTCCATCCATACATTATCTCTCCTTCTATGTGCATGCAGTTCATGGGTGGATTCATGCATGCAGTTCTTGGATGGATTCTGGTCCGTTTGTGAACCGATGGATGGATGGGTCAGCTGGCTTGGGTTTGAGGGTGAGACAGAACCCGAATGAAATGGAAATGATGGGTCAGCAGCGTGCAAATATGGCCTTTTCAATATTGACTTTCGACCCTGAAGTTGGGACCAAGGTTTCATTTCAAGTGTTGCGTAAGCGCGCTCAAATGACCGTATAAATTAGGCTTCTGAGCCAGCAGGGCAGGTTGTAACGCAATCCCATGTATCCTGGGCCCGGGCTTCGCAGAACACAACATCGTGTCAAATCAAGGTCAAGGTCAGAAGGGAGGTCAGAAGAGATAGAAGCAAGGCAAGGTAAGGTGGTCGTTCACTACGTGCCTTTTGGTTCTTCAAAGTCCACTCCGTGCCTCTCCCGTTGGTTCTTCAAGTTCCTCCCTTTTGGGGCGTATGGGGGTGCTTATTTGGTGAGGGGCCCCAAAGAGCAAGTTGTTCCTCTCCCTTGGTCGAGCCCCTACCAGGCTCTCTCTCCCGACAGGCTCACCTTTTTAATATAGTAGCGCCAGAGGTTTTTCACATAGATTCCTAAATTTTACTTATTGGGGTGGGGGGGCTTTTTGGTCGAGCACTAAAGGTCCTATTATAGCATTTTCAGGAGGTGGAGGAGTGTCGTGCTCTCCGGGGTCAGCATCCTGTGAAAACCCTTTTGTAGAGACTCCCACGCCCTCTAATAACAACTCCACACCCCCTGACCTCATTCCCTTGGACAATCCTACTGCTCCTGATCCTTCATTGATTCTCATGACCACTGGGGACACAACTACTTCACAGGCCACTCTCTTTGGTGTGCGATGTGTCTCCTCTAAACTGTGCTTACATTATTTTGGGCATTCCCTATTAGCAACAACGACACACTTTATATCATATTCGCACTCATCAGTACCATCTTAAGCATGAGGGCCACACCTATGTCCTCACCTCGGCTACTCCCACAACTCCTTGACATATGAAACTACTGCTACTAGCTATGCGTCTGGATCTTATGGATATGTTCCCGCCTTCGCTACTGGATCAATAAGGTAAACTGACCCTGCTGCTTATGGTGCTGGTGCTAGATCTACCGAAGCTACTAGCTCTGTTCCTATTTATGATGCCTTTACTTGTGCCCTAGCTGCTTTAGGCTCTGCTTCTGGAACTAGTGAAACTGTTGGTTCTTCAACTGTCTATGCAACTGTTTATGCTCTTCATCTTTCACTGCATCTTGAACTACTCGTGTTGCTTCCCTTGCCCTTGGTGGTGGTGCTGGTTCAACTACTTCATCTTCTGAATCAGCTGCTACTAACTCTACATCTCGACCACGAAGGTCATAATCTCACTCATTAGAACCAGGATCTCCACCTCCTATAGAAAGCTATCCACCTAGGTATGATGCTCTTAGGTATGATGCTCCAAAGAGAAGGATTGAATAGGTACCGGTGACTGATCGCATAGTCACACCAGTGGCTTACCTTTACAAATGGAAGTGGTGCTACGGGCTCTCGATCTGGAAGGTCTGGATCTGGGAAGAAAACTACGCCCAGAATGTGCAAATGTTCGGAACAGGGCAGGTCGGTCAACATCTGCATAACCAACGACTTAATCTACTGAGCCAACGGATGCTTCTTATACTTATAGTGGATATGGAACCAGGTAAACACGACCCAACTGCTGCTCCATCAACTTCTGGATCTACTGCAGAAACAACTGTTGCTGCATTAATGGCTAAATCTACTGCTGCGGCTGCTGCTGCTAATGCCCGTACCACGACTGCTGTTGATGACCCATCTGCTGAAGCAACAAGCTCTGAACCTCGCTTTCGAAACTCCGAAGCTTCATCTCGATCTCGAAAAGCATAAACTGGATCACGAGCATCAGAATCTTAAGCTCGCTTACGAAGCTCAGAATCTGGACCTTGCTCTCGATATCGAAAACCTGGATCTCGCTCTGGTGGAACTAGCACTACGACTGGCTTTGGAACTGATGAATCGACTGCTTCTTCAGCGGCTGCTGGGTCAACGGAATTAACTGCTTAATAAACAGCCTAATCGGCTGCTTAACCACCCGAATACACTTCTGTTGCTGAAGAATCAACTGGATCAATAAAAGAAACTACTCAGTCAACTACATTTCGTTATGCCCGTGCTATATGCTTTGCTCTATCTATCATATATATATATATGCATACTAGCCCTGGTGGGTAACTAGCTTTGGCTGGCTGTGGTATGTAGTAGCTGGCTGGATGGCTTTGTATCTGGGACTGGCTTTGCTGCTGCTTGCTCTATTGCTGGTGGTGGTTCTGGTCCTCTTTGAAAGACCCGGTAGGTTTGGGTAGGACCAGAGAGAGACATAGAGACACCTAGCAAAAGCTACCAATACTTGCAGACCGGACAGCTGCTACCATTATACTTATACTTATATTGATACCGAGAACAAAGGGCAGGCACATACGAGGAATAAGGGAAGGGCACATACACTTATACTTACCGGAACAAGGGCAGGGCAGGCGGCAGAGCCCTCGGATAGCTATCGCCCCGAACTCCAAGAGCCTCAGGAAGGAGGGACCAGTGAAAGATCTACTAGACCGAGAAATGCGAGGTGCCTATGATCCACTGCCCCTATCCACTCCATCAGTGGAATATACCCCTAGCAATGCATCCTTAGGGGGATCAGACACCATATACAGACCCCTATCCACTCCATCATTGAGACTATATCCAGGGAGGGAGGAACACACACCTAATAGAAGGACCTGTTAACAGTACCTTACAGCTACCCTCAGACCAGAGAGACCTATTAACTACACCTTCCCCTTAGCTACCCTCATACGATACCCTATTTCATCATCTACCCATGAACAGAGAGGGGAATTATATACACCACTGGGAAGGTACACACACCGGAAGGGACAGACACCTATTGAATGCATCAGCTACCCTACGCTTATAGACCCTTCAGACGAGGGATCAGTTAATGCATCTGTGATTACTAATAGAACCCGCACATAGAACTCTTGGTGGGAGGGGACACATAAAGCATTCAGTACCCGCCCTCCCCCGGCAGACCCCAACCAACCTTTAACCCATTTAGTGATCAAGGACACTCCTGAACCTTTCACTGACCGGTAAAGGACACCCGTAGGCGAGAGAGAGCGGAAGGGACAACAACCAAGCCGAAGTAAGCATTATAATCGAATACCTTAATCAATTTGATTTTCTGCTTGCTCGCTGACCCTTGTTGTTTGCTTACGAGCACATATTGATCGAGCCATGTTATCCACCAGAAAAACAAGATTGATCAATAAATGATAGAATACCTAGGCCAGACACTAAGTTGACTTCATTGAATGATGATGAATAGCAGAATCATCATATCTCCGCATAGCAGAATCATCATACCTCCGCTACGTGGGTTCCTTTCTTCTAATCCATCTGCAAAGCTTCCTTTCAAATGACAATATTTATATTCTAATTGATAGTCAAAGAGACCATATGGCACAATTCATTCCGTACAAGATCCTTTGAGCCATCCAGGGGCTCTCACCAGAGCTCCAATCTAAGGGTATTTTCAACAACATAATTAGATAATACAGCAATGCTTCGGCACACATTTTAAGGATTTGTGAAGAGTAAACTTGCAATTTCTTTACGAATTGTCCATAAAGACTGTCTTCTCAATTTCAGGAAAAAAAAGAGAGCGCTAAAATATCCACGAAGCTAGAGAGTAGAACTCACATGACAATGTCAATAAACTAGAAATTTTATTGGCTGTCTGTCAATTTAAACAACATTAATTGGTTCAATAAAGATAACATTAATAGTCTGCAGCAGCCAACCCTAAAACAGATACTAATATGCATCAACATGGTTATACAAATATATATTACAAAATTAAAGTCACCATAGAAAGTACAAGAAATTCCCTGAAAACAGACGAAGGCTTGTGCAATGAAAAGTTACACATCTCACAGAATGACGCTAATCCTGAAAATCCTAACAGAATTAACGAGTTGGGTAAATGAAGCGTGTGACAGCATTAAAGTGGTAGAAAATTGGTCATAGATGTGATCAACTGCGTCGACAACAACACATTTCACTAAATGAAACTTGCCAAGTTTTTGATAATCAATCAACTATTCGGTAATCATTGTCCTCCTTAGCATGTTGTAAGTGCTTTCTCTTTTTGCACCAGTACCTACTGAGCCAGCCAGTTATTTGATTGAAAGCCATCAAACTTTTCAATGTGCTGCGCCCCTGAACAATCCCATCATGTAAACTTCTAGCTGATCTTGCTATTGCCGGTTTCATGATGTCTGCCTGGACTTTCGCTCGATCCTGCAAGGAAGCTACTCCAATGAACAGGGAAATAGTTGGCAATACTTTTATGATAGATTATATGAACTCGATAAGAACAGGATAATGTAGCCAAATCCTCCACTATATTCAAAAAATTAAGCTTTAAGCAATGACAAAATTAACACGTGACAAACATGAAAGGACATTACAAATACACGAAGCTGCAAAAGAAATGCCTGCAATAATAAGTAGAATTTCTCCTGTATATTTAATATGATACTTAATGGCACCAAATGGAAGATTTCTTCTAACTGATGACAGTGATTTCTTTCAGGGTTACCATGGTTTTTACATGAAACTAATATAGACCATCTGAACTCAAGGCCTATCATGTAATGACGGGATCAAATTTTCCACGGTGCAAACATTTTTTACAATACAAAACTCGAGGAAATAATGCATAATTTCTCTCTCTATACCTGAAATTAGCATGGACCTTAAAATAATTTATTTATGACTCACATTGATATATGCTTTTGTTATTAATATTTTTTAAAATGCATCATATCAATTCCATATTTTTTTTCCGATGGAGAATAAACCATCCAGTTGCAGTTTTGGCAACCTAACCCATCAAGGATATCCAATGAGGCCCAATAATCCACAGAGACAGCCAGCCAAGGGACTTGACCCTATGACCTCTTGTTTATAGTTCACACCACTCAACCACTCAAGCTAGCTTGTTAAGTTTTATCTCTCCATATATAAAGTTGATAAAAAATCATTTTAAGTGGACAAAACTTTTATTTATGGTGATTCTAAGATGTGTCAACTCTATGTTAAACATAGAAGGAATTACACCTCCCTTATACTGGGCTATAGAAAACCCCTTTCCACACTCAAAATACATATATATAAAACTCATTTATTGCTCACATTGATATATTTTGTTTGTTATTACTATTAGTATTTTTGTAAATGCCACATGCCAACTCTATATGATGTATTGAAAAGGAATTATATATCTCCTTCATTCTGAGAAGTAGAAATCACCTATTATTGTAATACATAATCTGTCACTTTCAATTATTTTATCTCTTTATATATATGAGCCTAGATCCATCTTAATTTCAGATCTACCAAGCGCTCAGAGGGATCAAATTTCTTTTCACTCAAAAATGGATTTGCATCATGAGAGATTTGATACCTCTCAGTGTTTGATAGGTCCAAAGTTAAGATGGATCTAGACTAATTTAATTTATTAATTATAATATAAATATAATTATTTAAATTTATATTTCTATATTATTTTATCCATTTTTTTATTTTTATGTAATTCAACCCTAGTGAAAATGTTTTATTGACTTGAATTATTAGTTATTTTATTTTATTTTATTTTATTTTATGTTATTTTGATCTTATAGTCAGATGATACACAACATTTTAAGATTACAACATCTCACATTAAATTACAACATTCTCTTACCATTACTGAGGTGCTCTCTCAATTTCTTAAAGCTCCATCTATTCATCATTGCTTCTTCCATATCGCTGCATAGAGTTGCAAGCCTCAGCTTTGAAGGAAGGATACTCGCAAGAATTGAAAAACTGCCCCCCAAAAATAAATGATTTGAATTCATCTAAGAGGAGTTGGGGATTAGAAAGGGATCTGGAAAGATACCGGAAGAATTAAAAAATTCCCACTGAAAATGGATGATTTGAATTCATTTTGGGGGAGTTGGGAATGGGAAAGAGACTGGGAGTCCTGGACCTATCACCTGCAACATTAACTTGACAATTAATTCGAAGTACACTGGCACTTACCGAACTCCTTGAAATTTTCAAAGACTTTTCCGCCACGACATTGGATAGATTATTAACGGAGACCGTGACGAAGATCAAGGGGCCCATTTTGCCACGTAGAGGTGGTCGAGCTACCTACAATCGAGATAAGCTCGGTGCCACGAGAGGAGGAGGCAGCGGCAGTGTGAGAGGTGGAGTGTCCTGGAAAATGAGAGATGATGGATTGGGCAATGGAAGAGGCAATAGCTTCCTTCACTTGCCCTCTCCCGGGAATGTTACTGCTCTGATGAGCAGGCCTGGAATTGCTATTGGCCTATGATGACATTCTAGCTACCAATTCTCGTAGACGTATACTAATTAAATGTGAACACACATGAAAAAATATTTTGTATGTGTATATATATATATATAGAGGACGGCTAAATTTTTGTATTGCGATTTGACAATATTATTCTATTGATTGATTAGGGCAAAGTTAAATCACTCAACTCCTCTAACACTCATCGCCTCCATGTTGTGGCAATGATGATAATGGATCAAGTTGAGATATTCTCCATTTAAAATATATATATGCACGTTGATGATTTCGATGAGAAGAGAATGAATGACGACCATATGGATGCAATATATTTTCTTTTTTCTTTCGGAAGAGAAATCTTGTGTATATATGTATTGATGTTTTGTGCTTATATATTAGTATATTTTTTTTACCTTGCGCAGAGAGTGTAGATATATATATATATATTCCATCTTTGTTAAACGTTCATACATTAGTGAAGACAATCGGTATATATTCCATATTTCAATGGAGATTGTGCACTTTAAAGAAGATATGCTTATATGTTTATCTCCAACTAATCGATTTATAAAGATATGATCAATTTTTTTATTGGGAATATAGAGGATAACAAATGCCAATTAGATTTATCATTATCATTAAAGAGGTTTGAAGATCTGATTAATTTCTTTTCAGAAAAAATATTCAACTGTGGAAGGCAAGCTGTCACGCCCCCAGGCCTACGGTAGTCTTTCAACCATACTTGGCGAAGTGCGGCACAACCGAACACTTTCTTTTTACCAATACTTATGTTCATGGACTACACCTATCCATTAGTCTTCTTAGTTGTTTTTCACAACCAAGTAATTATTATGTTTCCTTTATACCAATGAACACCCATACACATTCATTATCATCAACAATTATACATGAAGAACACAATTGCACAGTATAAAGGGAGGGGCAACTCCCTGAATAATGAGTCTACCCGAATATAATATATTATACAACTTTACAATATTTACAAGCTTTACAAGTATACTTGGGGAACATCAAGTTTCATACTTAGCCAAATTTACAACATGCCACACCTTCATGTGTCAACCGAGTTCCTCGCCCAAGTTGGGTGGGCGCGCCCTCACACGAGCCGCCAACTGCACTCCTCAACTGAACTTCATTTACTGCTGCATGATGGGCAACAAACCTCACTTGAGTCACCCTGCGTTTCCTCTTGCACGACGTGCGGAAGACCTACCCGAGTCACCTGAAACGCCTTCACACGGCGGGCAAGCGACCTACCCGAGTCACCTGAGACACACCTCCGCATTTCCTTCTACACACCGGGCGAGCGACCTCACCCAAGTCACCACCCGCGCCTTCACCCGAACGACGGGCGCCTTAACCTGCGCCCTCACCTGAGATACAAAACCGTCCCTATCGTGTGCCTTTGCCCAAGGGCGGGCGCATCAACTTCTGCACCTCTTTTGCGAGCTGCACCTCACACTTCTCCCTCTTCATATCACCAAATGATCATCCGAGTCATTCGATGCCAAATGCTCCAACATCACATATAATATATATGCCTACACGCACGATTGTGCCACTCTTGGCTGACCTTCGTTTCATGTCCAATCGATGCCTTTCTTTGCCTATTTGGTTGGTCGGCCCATCGACCAATGCCCAAAACTACAATCCTTTCATCGTTGGCCTATTTGATGAACGCCCCAGCTCGTTCACTATAAGTTCATGACTCGCTCCTCCACTTTCGCACACATGCTCAAGTGTTCGCTCTGCCACTTGTTAACTTTTGCACTCAACCAAGTCGCACTTCACATCGGCGGTAATGACTTCAGACCACAGGTCCTTACATCCTCCTCCACTTGAAGTCGTTTTCGTCCTCGACAACATCCACCTTGGTAACCATCCTGTTATCAAGATCTCTATATCCAAACAGTCTTATCCATGATATCAACTCCTCCACATACTACAAACATCCCTGCAACATATGTAGAACCACCATCACCATCATGTCGCATCCCTCCGTAGGCTGCTTGTCACATGTAGAACCAATACTGACACATCTTTGCACACTGGTACCCCTCATGACTCGAACTAGTTGGGTAGCTAATCCAACCATACATCCAAACCACAAGAATGCACATCCTTATGTCCCCATCATTCTTTCCCTAACTTCTGCTACAACTCGAACTCATCAAGAATCTATCCAATCCCCATGCTCAGGTCCATGGAATCTCCATCCCATCTGCAACATGTTCAACCCATGGCTTTGTTGCACAAGAGTGTACAACCTCTCCACTAGCTCATACATCTCCATGTCATAACAGCATCTGCACAACATCCTTTTCTTCGGCATTCCCCATAGAATGTCCATGAATGACACCTCTACACATGCTTCTGCATAATGTCCCTGCATAACTGTCATGCTCCATATCCCCAACCTGATGTCCATGACTCTATTTGTCCATGATGTCCAACCCATGTAGACTCCATCCCAACATCTAGTCATCTGCATCCAAGTTTGCAATCTGCCATAAATAAGCCTCCTTCCAAGGCCCCTTGCTAAGTTGGTGCAGCCCCTTCCAATCAAGGTACCTACGCCAACCCTTCTCCAAGGTTGTCTATAGAGAAAGGAGGGCCATGAAGTTCCCTCCCTAACTCTCATCCACCCATGTATCGGATTGATGTTGTGTCCTCAAGTATCTATGCACAGCCTCAATCTCCTCAGGTGTACATCCAAGCTCTCCAAGCTTGTCCTTTGTCAACTGAAAGTCATATATGCCCATAGCATACCTGAAAAAGTCCACTATACCAGCTGGATCTCTACCTTCATAATCCTCTCCAACCACTGCTTCTGAAGTAGTACTTGGACTCACTTCTTCTGTAACTCCATTGTGAAGATCATCAGTAGAAGATGTCTCTATCAAGTGCTCCAAGGTTCGTGAGACTGACCTCTCACTTACTTCATTCTTCCTCGCTCTTACAACAAAGTCAATCAACTTCCCTTCCTTCGTTGTTTGAGTCATACTCCCAAGTCCTCTTTGTTCCACATCCTCATGCTTCACATTCAGATCTTTGGGATACAAAGTCATAGAATTCATCCTTGGTTTATACCGCAAGCAACTCCTTCTATTCATCGGAACCAACATAGTTCTTCCTTCAGCTGTGATCAAGAGAATGTCCTGGTCCACCATTGGTATGGCTTGTGCAAGCTTCATCAAATCTTTCCCTAGCACCATAGAATGATCATCCATGTCCACGATCCTCAAGTCCAACTTTCCAAGCCACGATCCCACTCTCACTTGAGTGTTTTCCATCACACCAACAACAACTTTCATGGTAGAGTTGACTGCTTTGAAAGCACTCCATTTCTTCTCCATCTTTGCTTTCTTTCCAAAAAACTTTGCTACTTTCCTGCTTAAGAAGCTATGAGTAGCTCCCGTATCCACCAAAGCTGCAAATATCTTGCCCTTCATGGTCACCTGCACAAAACTCAGCTTCAAGGCATCACCTCCTTCTGTCGGCTTGATCTTGTGTCTCACATTAGAAACCTTCTTCAAGAATTCGACCTTAGAAGTGTCAATTGGCTTGTGCTTCAACTTGACATTCCTCCTAAGGTCCTTCACTTCCTTGCTTGGCTCCTCTAAGAAACTCGATCCTGGTCCAGCTTGACCCCCTTCAAGCTTGTCCTCCATCGCATTTTGCTCAAGTGCACCAAGCAAGTACCCATTGACTACTTCCATAGAACTAAGATTTCGAACATCCTCTCGATTGTCTCGGTAGTGAGCTCCCAGCCTTCTAATGTAGTCGAGCTCTTCCTACTCAATTACAACAACCTTCTTACGAAGAAGCTTCTTCTTTATCTCTTCCTCAATTTGCTTGATTTCGGCTTCCACCATGGCACTTTTCGTCCTTAACTGGGTTCTTTCATCCAAGAGCTCTTGAAGACCAAGACCACTTTGTCGGATCTCTTCATCAAGTTCCTTGAGTTCACCATCTGTTGTACTTCCACATGTTCTTTTGAGTTCTTCAAGTTCCTTCCTTAGTTCCGAACAACCTTCCTGAATCTTCATGTTCTCAGCCTTCATCGAAACCAAGTTAGAACTCCATCGACCCATCTGTTCCAACACTTTGTACCGGAAGACTTCACCTGCATTATGGATAGATTCACCTATCGTAGGTTCATCCACCATCTTTGCCTTTCAGCCTTCTCCAAGTTCCCTGTAAAACTTGAACCAGCTCTTGCTCCACTTGTATGTGAAACCAACTTCCTCCACCTGCAAGTACTTGTGACGAGTAACCCTACTCAAACACCAACTGTCAAGCTTCTTCAACCCTGAATCAACTTCAATACACCAGCTTCACCCACTGTGAACCTGCTCACGAGCTCTGATACCACCTGTCATGCCCCCAAGCCTACGGTAGTCTTTCAACCGTACTTGGCAAGGTGCGGCACCACCGAAAACTTCTTTTTACCAATACTTATGTTCATGGACTACGCCTAACCATTAGTCTACTTAGTTTGTTTTTCACAACCAAGTAATTATTATGTTTTCTTTATACCAATGAACACCCATACACATTCATTATCATCAGCAATTATACATGAAGAACACAATTGCATAGTATAAAGGGAGGGGCAACTCCATGAACAATGAGTTTGCCCAAATATAATATATTATAAAACTTTAAAATGTTTACAAGCTTTACAAGTATACTTGGGAAACACCAAGTTTCGTACTTAGCCAAATTTACAACATGCCACACCTTCGTGTGTCAACCGAGTTCCTTGCCCGAGTTGGGCAGGCGTGCCCTCACACGAGCTGTCAACCACACTCCTCAACCGAACTTCGTTTACCACTGCATGATGAGTGGGCGACCTCACCCGAGTCACCCCATATTTCCTCTTACACGACGGGCGCACGACCTACCCAAGTCACCCGAGACTCCTTCACACGGCGAGCGGGAAACCCACCCGAGTCACCTGAGACATACCTCCACGTTTTCTTCTACACACCAGGTGGGTGACCTCATCCAAGTCACCACCCGCACCTTCACCCGAATGGCGGGCGCCTTCACCTGCGCCCTCACCCAAGATATAAAACCGTGCCTACCGTGTGCCTTTGCCCAAGAGCGGGCACATCAACTTCTGCGCCTCTTTTACAGCCTGCACCTTGCACTTCTCCCTCTTCGTATCACCGAATGATCATCCGAGTTGTTCGATGCCAATGCTCCAACATCACATATAATATATATGCCTACATGCATGGTTGTGCCACTCTTGGCCGACCTTCATTTCATGACCAACCAATGCCATTGTTTGCCTATTTGGTTGTTGGGCCCATCGTCGGCATGTTTGATGAACGCCCCAACTCGTTCACTATAAGTTCATGACTCGCTCCTCCGCTTTCGCACGCATGCTCGAGTGTTCTCTCTGCCACTTGTTAACTCGTGCGCTCAACCAAGTCGCACTTCACATCGGTGGTAATGACTTCGGACCACATGTCCTTACACAAGGGGTCAAAGAGATTAACACAATGAATATGAAATGTAATACAGTGACAAAACAAACGTATCCAATACGATTTTTTTTTTTAATGTTTATGTCTATTAAAAAATAATTATACTTAAAGTAGTTAAGTGTAATATTAATAAATTAAAGTGGGAAATATTTAAATTAATCCTCTCATGAATTTGGTTCGAAAATATCAATTATAAGACTGGGATAAAATTAATTTACTAATATAAAAATTAACTTCGTTTTTATTTTAAATTTTAAAATTATTTTTTTATTTGGATATTTTTTTTTTAGTAAATTTAGTATTAAAATAGATTTGTGTTGAAAACAATAATGTGATGTAAATTTAGTAGATAACATAAAGTTTATTTGTTGATTAAGTATAAAATATTATTTTTAAAACTTAATTTTAACATGAATTACAATATACAAAATCTTTATATTAATTGATATAATCATAAGAACTTCAAAATCCATTATTTAATATTATATCAGAGTACTCTTCACACAACATTTCCTAAAATATTTATTAATAAAAGTTAGAAAGTCTTACAAGTGTGTTTTGAAATTACTTTTGTTATATAAATAATTTTTTATATAAAAAAATGTTATTATACTAAATTGGTTGAGAGAAATATTATGGAATAAGATATAATCTTAGGTATAAATATTCATTAAGTTAATTAGTGTAAGTATAAGGAAGTGATTCTTTTTGGCGCATGTGTATTTTTTTTTTTGTAGATATGAAATTATTTTATTATTGGTATTAAGATGCTTCTAAAATGATTATATGAGTTTAAGAGGATAGATAGAGTGAAGACTCCAAGATGAGGATTTATATAACTAGGTAAGTAGGATTGAAGCTTGGTGAAATATGTTATTAATGCTATCAAGAAGGGAAGATGTGGATATTGGGCACACTATGAAGGAGGAAGACCTAGATTATTTGGTAGATTCATTGGAAGAACAACAAATGTGGTCTAGTCTGGAAATTAATAGATTTGGTGACATGTTGCATTTTGATAATCTTTATTAGCTAGGGTCAAATCTGGTGGAGGAGGAGACCATGGATATAAGAAGTGAGTTGGTGTAAGAGTGAAATGACAAGTTAGCAAGGCCTTGACCTTGTGGAGGAGAGGGTGATGAGACTCTTTGTTTATTTGATCGAGGATCACTAATGCATAAGTAGTGTGCCTCATGTAAAGGATTATGAATTTGATCTTGCAAATATATAAATAATATTCCCTCAATGACACTAAGAAAAGGAAATAACACACAAAAGCTTTGATGCCTTATAACCTTTAATGTTAGGGTCCTAACCTCCTTAACCCATAGAGTAGATACAATACTATGTATTTCCATGTAATGGAGGCCATTACTACTAAATAAGGCCTTTGTTGTAGTGTGGAGGTGATTAGTGTAAGAATACTTACTAGAAATTTCCTTTTCTAGCTCTTTCATTAGGGATAGACATAGTACATTTAGAGGTAGAATCATTGTTAATGATGTCTTATGGAGTCATTTGTATTATAATCTCAACTCTATTGGATGTTTCCTCGTCAAAGAACCAAGTGAATAAATTTTCATAATAGTAAAGGTATCCTATTTTGGCTCATATTGTCATTGTGTTTGTTGTTTTATTGCATTACGCAATATATCTAGATAATGTTTGTATTATTTCTTCAAATATTTCCATTGGGTAAATTAGAAGTGGTAGTAAAGAAATTTCTTCCATAATTTTTTAAAATTTTTATTTTTAAAGGCTAGAGATCTATTCTATCATCTATAAACAACATTGAAATTTATCATTACATAGGTAAACTTATAGTTTGGAACCATACATGTGGGAACTATAGGATTTTTTATCTAGTTGGAAATCCTTAATGTAACCCTTGTTGTTACCCCTTCAAGTAGTATTACATCATAGAGCACTTGTATTTCACTTCCATGTACCCTTTAGTATATGGAAAATCTTGTAGGTATCTTGAAACTAGCCTTAGTTCAGCTACTTGATTGTCTCATCATTATAGTGGCACCAAGAAAAACATTGTGGAAATATACTCTTGTATCCATGGGTTATTGGGTAGTATGACTAAGGGTACAATCAACCCTCTTTCCTTAGAGCCTTGATGTATTGGGATAAGTACTACTATTGTACCTTGCAAGTATATCCATGAGATAAAACGTAGGCTACCCACCCCTCCCTTGTCTTTAGGACCTTCCAATCACTATTCCTTACTACCAATTTATATATAATTTTGAAATCTTGCACCATTTAGTCCTTGAAAACCCTTTTTCCTACGTCTAGGCTGTGTAATTCCTACACAATCTTCAATATTTATATTTTTGCCATTTTTTCATCACAATATTATTTATCTAGGATTATAACTATTTAAGAGCTTAAAAAAGAAGAGGATAATGTCATGAAATAAATACCATTAATTGGGATTTATCTCAATATATCCCAAGTTTCATACTAATTGTAGTGGTACCCCTCTTTCATAAGTCCCCTTATTGTAGACTCATACATGATATTATTTCTTTCTTGTCTCCCCAAGTCTAAAAAGTAGCATTGAAAACATTCATAAAAATATTTAGAAATCCTTTTGTTGTGGACCTACTACAACCCTTTTACTATTCACTTATCCCTATCCCCACCCTCTCATCATCATTTTACTTGTGCACCCTCTCTAGATGAAAACCCAAAGCTAAGACTATACTAGTTAAAATGCTTCCTTAGAAGATTCTTATGCCAAACTTGTAGACCCAATTCAAAGAAGCCCAAGTTAATACTAATTAATATTTTATTGTAGTTAATTCCCAACTTGCTAACATTATTTCCAAGCTATCTGAACTCAATGACCTCCTTGTCGAGATATCAAATTTCTCAACACTTATTTATTAATTTAGGTTCCTTAAATCCTCCCTTTATTTAAGATGTTCCGAGCTAGTGAACTATGCCAAGGCACTAAACTACTTTAAAATAATTGATCTCGACAAACTTGTATCTTGTAGTAGGACAATAAGTTCTCAATGATTAGTAACTAGGCTACTTTCCAACTAAAATAGAAAGTTGTTTTTGTATTGAATAATGATTGATAAATGCCACAAAATATAAACAAGAAAGGTTTCAAACATTGAACTAACTTCTTAATATTTTTGTGAAAAATACATACTAAAAAAGTAGTTTGAACAATTAGAAAATTTAGTTAAATATAATCGCATGACTTGTACTATATACAATTCCATAAGAAAAGAAATACCTTAAACATAAATGGCATCTAACATAAATATTTCAACTTATAAAATCCTCATAAACAATAGATATAGGACATATTAATGCTCAATTCTCACTTTATAAAATCAAACCATATAACTCATATTAACATTTAGAGGAAAAATACTTCGATTTATCTGAAAGTGCTTTACACAGAAAACAAACAGATTGAAATTTGATGGAAATAGAAGCTATCTGGAATTATTATAATAAACTATTTTCCACCTACTTAGTACAAAATTTATCTCCTTTTTCTTCTAAAAAGTAATTCCTTCGAGTTTTCCCATCTTTTATACCAAATGAGTACAATATACATTAATTGCGAAAGAAAATTTTCTAGGAAATGAAGAAAATCATCCAACAAATTTAACTATATGTCTACCACCTAGCCTTGCTTAGATGCATTGTGTTTGATGAGCTTCCAGGGTGTTCAAGGCACAAATTTAGCTAGTTGATTCCAATTTTCTACATCTGGATAATTAAAAGTTAATATCTAATTCAGTGTACTTCTAATAAGTGGGAACAATTTAGAAAATATTTTTGACTTGCTAGAGAAGATAATAGTAAAACAAACGATGTAGAAGATTTTACAAGTAAAACACAGACTACTCTTATAACAAAAAGACCTAATAAGAGGTCACGAGAAAATCTGTCACGGCATGGAACAAATTGAATGACGTAATAGCATTGTCAACAACTGCACAATTTAACTTTAACCGGAAGCACCATGAGAGGAGGAGTGGAGCTTCCATCAGAGGAGGAGGTGTCTCCATGAGAGGAGGAGGAGGAGCCATGTTCATGAGAGGAGGAGGAGGAGCTATGTTCATGAGAGGAGGAGGAGGTGTCTCCATGAGAGGTGGAGTGTCCTGGAAAATGAGAGATGATGGATTGGGAAATGGAAGAGGCAATAGCTGCCTTCACTTGCCCTCTCCTGGTAATGTTCCTGCTCTGATGAGTAGGCTTGGAATTGCTATTGGCCTAGGATGGCATTCTGATATCGTAGCTATGAATTCTCGTAGACGTATACAAATAAAATGTGAGCGCAGATCAAACAATAATCTTTACGTGTATATATACAGAGGACGACTATTTTTTTAATTGTGATTTGATAATATTATTCTATTGATTGATTAGGGAAATGTTAAATCACTCAACTCCATGGCTCTGACACTCATCACTTCCATCCTGTGGCAATGATCATAATGGATCAGGTTGAGTTATTCTCCATTTAATATATATATATGAGAAGGGAATGAATGACGACCATATGGATAGAGTATATTTTCTTTTCTACTTTCGGAAGAGAAATATTGTGTATATATATTGATGTTTTGTGCTATTTGTTTTCTTGGACAAACATATTATATATATCTAGATTATATATCTATATCTATATATATATATATATATATATCTAATATATATATATATATATATATAATATATATATTATATATATATATATATATATATATATTATATCTATATATATATATAGATACACCATTTTTGGTAAACGTTCATACGTTACGTGAAGAGAATCTGTATATATTCCATATTTCAATGGAGATTGTGGACTTTAAAGCAGATATGCTTATATGTTTATGAAGATATGATCAATTGTTTTTATTGGGAATATAGAGGAGGATATCAAATATCAAATGCCAATTTTATTTATCATTATCATTAAAGAGGTTTGAAGATCTGATCAATTTATTTTCAGAAAAGATATTCAACCGTGGAAGGCAAGGTGTAAGGACCTATGGTCATTAGCACAACCACCGACACGAAGTGCGACTTGACTTGGTGAGCAAACGAGTTGAAGTCATGAATGAAGTGCGAGCTTGGATAGAAATGTGCAAAGGACGTGTTAATAATGCGCATGAGGAAGTGAAGCAATGATGTTTATATGGCATGGGGAGCGTATGGACACACCCACGGGCCGACCTACATATGATGGTGATTGATCGAAGGCCAACCATAATCGGAGGGCGAGTTGTGATGGTGTGTAGTGCATTGGCAAGTTGGCTTGGGTAGCGCAACTTGCCCAACACACGATATAAGTAAAGTGAAGTTTGAAGCTTGGAGAGGCATCATTTGAATGCTCATCTACGGATACAAGGAGAAGTGCGAAGTAAGGTGAAGCCACGGCAAGAGGACGTGCAGCTCTATGCACCCATCCTTGGGCAAGGCTACACGGTGATATCGCACAAGAGTTGTATGTGGTGAAGGCGTGGGTAGGAGGTCGCCCACTGTTCGGGTGAAGGCATGGGTGGAGACTCAGGTGGGTCGCCCACCCGTCATGTAAGAGAAAATGCAGAGGTGTCTTCAAATGACTTGAGTAGGTCGCCCACCCACCGTGCGAAAGTGTGAAGGGTGACTCGGGTAGGTCGTCGGCCTGTTGGAACGAAGTTCGGTTGAGGAGCGGTTGGCAGCTCGTGTAAGGGCGCGCCCGCCCAGCTCGGGCAAGGAACTTTGGTTAACACACGAAGGTGTGGTCAATGGTAAAATTGGCTAAGTATCAAACTTGGTGTTTCCCAAGTATACTTGTAAAGCTTTGTAACATTCTAAAGTTGAATAATATATTGTATTCACTCATACTCATTGTTCAGGGAGTTGCCCCTCCCTTTATACTATGCAATTTTGTTCTTCATGTATAATTTTTGATGATAATGAATGTGTATGGGTGTTCATTGGTATAAAGGAAACATAATAATTACTTGGTTGTGAAAAACAAACTAGGTAGACAAGTGGCTAGGCGTAGTCCATGAACATAAGTATTGGTGAAAAGGAAGTGTTCGGTGGTGCCGCACCTCGCCAAGTACGGTTGAAAGACTACCACAGGCCTAGCGGTGTGGCAGTTGGTATCAGAGCTCGGTGAAGAGCTTATCAGAGCAAGGTTGCTCCTAACGAAGTACAGGTGGTATTGAAGCTGATTCAGGGTTGAAGAAGCTTGACAGTGGAGACAGTGGAAACAAGTACTTGCAGGTGAAGGAAGCTGGTTTCACATACAAGTGGAACAAGAGCTAGTTTGGGTTGCAGGCAACTTAGTGAAGTTGGTGGATGGTTTCTACTAGAGCACAAAGATGGAAGCGGATAGAAGAGATGGCAGGTGAATCTCAGTTTGGAGGAACTAGCCATAATCCGACTATGGCTTTCATGGAAAAGGTGTTGGAAAGAATGGAGGACTTAGAGTCTTACTGGACTAAGAAGATGGACTTGGTCATGAAGAATCAAGAGGATGCTCTGAAGGTGAAGGAAGAGCTCGATGAACTCTAGACTCAACATGAGTACACTGATCTTATGTGTACACAACTTGAAGTAAAGGTCAAGGAGATTGAAGAAGTGGGAGATCAAAATCTTGAACTTGCAAAAATCACTTGATGAAGCCAGAGATGAGATCGTGGTTTTGAAGAAGGCCGTGGGGCATAGCTCAGGTGGAGGAGTGCCTCATGTGAAAGTCAAGGAACCAGAATCTTATGATGGTACAAGGAGTGCGAAGACTCTTGGCAACTTTCTTTGGGATATGGAGCAATACTTGGAACACTTGGGTCTATCCGATGAAGAGACAAAGGTGAAGGTAGCTGCTCAATTCTGACGAAGGATGCTAAGATGTGGTGGCGAAGGAGAATGATCAGATTGCCAATGGAAATGCTGGTGACATAATTTCGTGGGATGAAATGAAGAAGGCTTTGAAGACCCACTTCAGTCCTCAGGATGAAACATGGGAAGCAAGGATGAAGATTAAGTTCATAAAGCAGATAGGGAACCTACAGACATATCAGCGGGAGTTTGCAAGTGCGGTTCTGGAACTTCCTGACATGGTGGAGAGGGACAAGGTGTTCAACTTCATCATTGGAGTAAAGCCTTGGGCTCACAATGAAGTGAAGAGGTAGAAGATTAAGACACTTGAAGAAGCTTTTGATGTTATGGATCGTTTGGTATTATGATGAGACATCTGATGAGAGGAAGAAGAAGTCCAATAAGCCGAAAGAGAAGAAGAAGGATGATGCTTTGAAATCGGATGATAAGTCGAAGATGAATAAAGCCTTGAAGTGTTGGATATGTGTTGAACCACATACGGTGAAGAATTGTCCTTCAAGACCGAAAGTGGCCACTATTGCACAGTCTAATACAAAGAATGAAGAAGCTTCTGTGGGAATGATGCAGATTCTTGGAGCTGCTGTTGCTACAGAGGTGGTCTCTCGAAGAGATCCTGAGAGGAACGATTTGGAATATGTTCGGATGAAGATTGGGAGTGCCGATATACTCACTATGGTGGATAGTGGGGCTACTCACAACTTCATGAGTGAAGATACTGCGAGAAGGATTGGGTTGAAGTTTGTACCGGTGAAGGCACAAATGAAGATAGTGAATTCTCCTCCTGATTGTGTTTTTTGTTTAGCTGAAAGAGTGGACACAACACTAGGTGAGTGGATCGGGAAAGTCAACTTCACTATAGTACGGATTGATGACTATGAAGCTGTACCGGTGATGGAATTCTTGAAACAATTTGATGCTATGATTGTTCCACATTTGAAGAAGTTGTACATTTACGATGGAAGGGAAGATGTACCCACTGGTGTTCCAATCATTGGTGTGACAAGGCCTAATTGTAAACTGGTAGAGATGCAAATGGAGGATGAGAAGCGCATGGAAGACATGAGTAAGCGGTTTTCTACTATTGAGGCAAAGCTTACCGAGCAGTCATTGGTTACCAGGACACTATCCGATAGTATCTTGGATTTTTCAAGAAGGCTAGAGGAAGTTGAGGATGATGATGATGACGAGGAGGCTTATGTGAGGCCAAATTTTCGAGAGGAGGGTTAGGTTGCATATCTATAGAGGATGGAGATAGAGAATCTTGACAGATGGATTAAGCTTATTAGTGAGGGTGAGCCTTCAGGCTCCACTCCCTCTTCATCTTCTTAGATGAAATAGAAGATGGGACTCATTGTTAGCTGCTCATGGCAGTGAGTCCTTAAAAAGGGTTGAGCAGGTCTGAAAAATGGTGCAGGAATGGTTCGACATTAGCATTATGACATGTTGTAGATGGGATGGAGTTTCCATGGACCTGAGCATGGGAGAGATTCTTGGTGAGTCCAGGATGTGGCAGAATCGAAGATAAACTGGTGAAGGCATAAGGATGGACATTCTTATGATTTGAGAGTGATAGTTGGACTGATCACCCAACTAGTTCAAGTCATGAGGGCTAGCAGTGTACTAGAGAGATGTTGGCATCAGGTAGGCAGGAAGGATGACAGTTCACAGGATGGGACGACACATGATGGAGATGGTGGTTCTACATATTTTGTAGGAATGTTTGCAGTATGTGGAGGAGTCGACATCATGGGCCAAGGATGAGACAGTTATTGATGATGATCTTGGTGGATGGCTACCAGGATGGGATGTTGTCGAGGACGACAACGACTCCAGGTGGAGGAGGATGTAAGGACCTGTGGTCATTAGCACAACCACCGGCATGAAGTGCGACTTGACTTGGTGAGCGAATGAGTTGAAGTCATAAATGAAGTGCGAGCTTGGACAGAAATGTGCGAAGGACAAGTTAATAATGTGCATGAGGAAGTGAAGCGATGATGTTTATATGGCATGGGGAGCATATGGACACACCCACGGGCCGACCTACATATGATGGCGATTGAAGGAAGGCCGATCATAATCGAAGGGCAAGTTGCAATGGTGTGTAGGGCATTGGCAAGTCAGCTTGGGCAGCGCGACTTGCCCAACACACGATATAAGGAGAAGTGCGAAGTGAGGTGAAGCAGCAACAAGAGGAGGCGCAGCTCTATGCGTCCATCCTTGGGCAAGGCTGCATGGTGATATCGCACAAGAGTTGTATCGGGTGAAGGTGTGGGTAGGAGGTCGCCCACTGTTCGGGTGAAGGCGTGGGTGGAGACTCAGGTGGGTCACCCGCCCGCCGTGTAAGAGCAAACACGGAGGTGTCTTCGGGTGACTTGAGTAGGTCACCTGCCTGCCATGCGAGAGTGTGAAGGGTGACTCGGGTAGGTCGCCCACCCGTCGAAACGAAGTTCAGTTGAGGAGCGGTTGGCAGCTCCTGTGAGGGCATGCCCACCTAGCTCAGGCAAGGAACTTTGGTTGACACACGAAGGTGTGGTTGGTTGTAAAATTGGCTAAGTATGAAACTTTGTGTTTCCCAAGTATACTTGTAAAGCTTTGTAACAATATAAAGTTGAATAATATATTGTATTCGGGCAGACTCATTGCTTAGGGAGTTGCCCCTCCCTTTATACTATGCAATTGTGTTCTTCATGTATAATTGCTGATGATAATGAATGTGTATGGGTGTTCATTGGTATAAAGGAAACATAATAATTACTTGGTTGCGAAAAACAAACTAGGTAGACAAGTGGTCAGGCGTAGTCCATGAACATAAGTATTGGTGAAAAGAAAGTGTTCGATGGTTCCGCACCTCGCCAAGTACGGTTGAAAGACTACCACAGGCCTAGGTACGTGACACAAGGGGTTGAAGAGATTAACACAATGAATATGAAATGTAATCCAGCGACAACATAAATGTATTCAACAGAAAAATAGGTTTGTTTTTAAATGTTTATGTCTATTAAAATATAATTATGCTTAAAGTAGTTAAGTGTAATGTTAATAAATTAAAGTGGGAAATGTTTAAATTAATTTTCTCATAAATTTGGTTAGAAAATATCAATTATAACATTAAGATAAAATGAATTTATTAATACAAAAATTAACTTTGTTTTAATTTGGATTTTAAAATTGTTTTTTTTATTTGGATAATTTTTATTTTTAGTAAATTTAGTATTAAAATAGATTTGTGTTGAAAACAATAATGTGATGTAAATTTAGTAGATAACATAAAGTTTATTTGTTGATTGAGTATAAAATATTATTTTTAGAACTTAATTTTACATGAATTACAATATACAAAATCTTTATATTAATTGATATAATCATAAGAACTTCAAAATCCATTATTTAATAGTATATCAGAGTACTCTTCACACAATATTTCCTAAAATATTTATTAATAAAAGTTAGAAAGTCTTAACAAGTGTGTTTTGAAATTACTTTTGTTATATAAATAATTTTTTATATTAAAAAAATGTTATTATATACTAAATTGGTTGAGAGAAATATTATGGAATAAGATATAATTTTAGGTATAAATATTCATTAAGTTAATTAGTGTAAGTATAATGAAGTGATCCATTTTGGTGCATGTGTATTTATTTTTATTTTGTAGATATAAAAATATTTTATTATTGGTTTCCAAATGCTTCTAAAATGATTATATGAGCTTTAGAGGATAATAGAGTGAAGGCTCCAAGATGAGGATTTATATAATTAGGTAAGTAGGATTGAAGCTTGGTGAAATATGCTATTAATGCTATTAAGAAGGTAAGATGTGGATATTGGGCACACTATGAAGGAGGAAGACCTAGATTATTTGGTAGATTCATTGGAAGAACAACAAATGTGGTCTAGTCTGGAAATTAATAGATTTGGTGACATGTTGCATTTTGATAATCCTTATTAGCTAGGGTCAAATCTGTTGGAGGAGGAGACCATCGTTATAATAAGTGAGTTGGTGTAAGATTTAATTGACAAGTTGGAAAGACTTTGGCATTGTGGAGGAGAGGGTGATGAGACTCTTGTTGATTTGACCAAGGGTCACTAATGCATAAGTAGTGTGCTTCATGTAAAGGATTATGAATTTGATCTTCCAAATATATAACCAATATTCCCTCATTGAAACTAAGAAAAAGAAAATAACACACAAAAGCTTTGATGCCTTATAACCTTTAATGTTACAGTCCTAGCCTCCTTAACCCATAATGTAGATATAATACTATGTGTAACAACCCTAGTAAAAATTCATGTAATGAAAGATAATAAGGGAAACAAAATACCATGGTTAAGGAACACTTATTCCAAGTTGAATTTCAGGAAAATATATCCTAGTGGGCATCACTGGATGTGTGTTTTGGCTAACAAAATTGGCAAAGGCTAAGGCAAAGGCATTAAAGAGAAAAATGACATTTTTGACACATTTATTTATTTCTTCTTGTTCGTTATCCCCTTGTAGCTGCAAAACCTCGAATGGGTTTACTTAGGTTGAGGAAACACTCTTACCTTGTGCTAAATGATTTTTATTTGTTGTCATATTCCCCTTATTCCCCCCCTTTTTCGGGTCTTCCATTGTTCCTCTAGTGTCATTGCTACCTCTTCACCTTATTTGATTGTTCTTTCATATAGTCCCTTGCAAAATGGTCATAGTCATGATAGATTGGGAACTTAAAAGGAAATTGTTGATAGTTAAGAACTTGAAAATGGCTCCATTCTCCTTTAGTGAGGTTGATTTTCGAGGGAAATCCCTTCTCAAGATATACTTCCCCATAAAAAATTGGTACCCCTTGCGGTTCAACTCTATCCTTTACCCAGTCCATTTTCGATTTCCTATAAACAATCATTGCACTAGCATGAGAGGGGAAGCCTTGGAAATTTAACCCAAACTTGCACTGTGTTCAAAATATCATCATCTAGATTAAATTCCAATGACCACTTGTTCAAATACATGCTCCTTACACCCAAAAAATATGGACCATTCCAAATAATGACATTTTTATTTTCCTTGTATTCAAATAAAAATGTGAAGAATTCATTTCCATAGGCATACAAACCAATATTACCTTTCATCAATGCTTTTCAAGTCTTCTCTATCCATTTCTGCATAGATCTAGGGGACAACCACATTCCAGTGAAGTTTGCAACCAAATCCATATTCGTAAAAGCTAGAGAGGTTTGTCTAAATCTAGGAGGAAGTGTTGCAGAGGGTTTGTTTTATGCTCTCTTCATAAATATAGACTAGGCTTCTTTCGAACAAGGTTTCTTTGAGAGTGAGATAACGATGGCCTATAAGGCCACTGCATAATCCTACGGAGGGGGCAGACACACCCTCTGAGCTAGCCCTCCTTGATTGTAGCTAGGGTTTACCAAAGTGTTCTCAGAGGGTTGCAAAGCTCTAACTTAGTGCATATAAATATTTATTCTTTTTGTAAGATAAGCACTCACAAGGGATTTCAACTGACAATCTTTTAACATAAAATGCCTTAACAATGCACTAACTTTTATTTATTTATTTGTACAATTAATTAACATTAAACTTAATAAATTTTTTAAATATACCCAAATAAATAAAATAAATAAAACAAAAACAATTAACCACACGAAAAGCACCATAAATAATAAAAAAAATACAGTGATACAATCACTAGCCACACTTCACCCAACACATCATAGGGCAAAACACATTTCATAGGTAGAGTAAGAAAAGACATATGAAAGGGAAGAAATGATGCGAAAGCAGGCTTTGGGAAAGGGTGCGCTTTAAGTACCATTATGGAATATCCAAACAAAATCCATGTGCAATGTTAGAACTCCATGTGAAGGTCAATGTTGCTATATAAGGTATCTCAGGCAATTCTGTTCTCTGAATATAAAGTCAAATGATTGTCCAGAAATATTAAATAATCTTATTAAAATTTTAATAGGATAAATACAATAAACTTGAAAAAAGAAAAATAAGTACAAAGAAAAAAGAACAATAAGTATGTAAAAATGACAACACTGCCCAGTATGAGATTACATATCTTTGACATATCTGTTTATCATGGAATAGAAAAACAACACAAACATCAAAATTGAGATTACTTCGAACATCGTGTGTACTTGTCAAATATCCAATAGCCAAGTCATCCACGTGTCGTTTCATTGCAAAATCCGTTTTTGCAAAATCGATTAGTAATACTGCCCGGTAGTAAGATAATAATTAGTTATTAAAAATAGTTATTAAGTTATTAATATTTAAAAATTGTTAAAAAATATAAAATTTATTAGTATTAATTTTGTTTTACACTATTTTACTATTTTTATTGTTTAGGTTGATGTTCATTTTTCCATATAAATCTCATTCATGATGATAAAAAAAAACTTCTAATATTATGATGATCAAGAAGATAACATATTTAATGACTATGGATAAGAATTAGATTAGTTTTTTGGTTGTGCCTCAATTATGTGGTGTGTTATAAAAGGTGAATTAATACAAAGACTCATTTAGGAGCTACAATATTCAAATTTGTAAGTTATTTTTGCGTGAATAGAATTATGTTGATAATAAAAAATATTCATATGCAAAACATAATGTAAGGAGAAATACAATATTTTATATTATTTACGAATAATGAATAGAACCTTACAAATTCCTACTTGACTCCCTATATATCCCCTCAAGGTTACCAATAATAAAGCATTGTGATGTTATCATTTTTGTGGTTGGCTGTTGTTTGTACGTTGAATTAAAAAAGAATGTAATATCTTAGAAGTGTAATATCTTATTGGATATGTATGAGTATTTCAGGTGTTGCTAGAATATACATAAATGTTTTAGATGTGGCTAAATTATCTTTTCCGTTGATATGGATGTATCTCAACCTTCCTTTTTGTCTCCACTTAGGACTGTAGGTTCACAAATAATTTCTATAAGAAATTATGAATTATGTGTCTACAATTTTTAGTCATCTTTCATCTATTTTGGTCGAATTCCCTTAGCACAATTGGATTCCAAAAGGATTCATTTGGTAATGAAGTAAACATTTGAAACTTATGGTAATTGAGAAGAAACACCAAAGCAATATAGGCATGTTGAGTGTTTGCGTGGCCCAAGGGTGTTGTGATTAGAGTGATTTTGATGGTTCAATTCTCTTAAGTTATGGTTTCTTAGACCATGAGTTAATGTTGCAAGGCATAACAAGATAATAAATGAAACAAAAATATTGAGATGGGTAGATAAAAGTTGCAAGACAAACTATATTATAAGTTTTCCAAGCATGTAATCATTTTCATATCAAGGATGGGATGGTAGCTTAAATCGACTTATACATTGATTTTTCAGGTTCAAGCTTTTAAAACATGGCTCACCTTTCAACCGTTTCATTTATTAGATACTACATGACCCTTCTATCTTCATCCACATTATAAGCGATCAAATAATATGGAAAAGTGGAGTTCATGCAATAGATACAAGTAATCGACGAGCAAGTTGAAAATATGCTCACTTGGTCCTAAAACAAATAAAAGAATAATCAAACTCAAAGCTAGATTCCTCATATTTTAAAATTTAGTTAGTAGATCCTACACATGTAACTTTAAATATTTCTAGATGCCTATGGAAATCTATGACTACTAGTAATACTCGTGGAAACTTACTATGAGACATTTGATTTATTTGGTGATTGGATAAAGTAAAAGACATGTGATGGAAAATATTGTTATAATTATTATTTAAAAATGAAAACAAGAAATCATTATCAATATATTAATCGTCTTAGAAATGTGTAAAAGGTTAACATGAGATATTAACCTTTAACTATTAGGAAAATGGTTGAGAAATCAGTTATGCCTATAGGGGAAGAAGAAAAGAGGAAGAAAATTCCTCCTTTATCATTATTATTACGCTTTTGTCATTTGTAGAGTGCAAAAGAAGGAAAAAGAAAAAATTTGAAAATAGACATACCGAGAGAAATGTCATGTGGTGGATACTATAATAGGGAACTATGGGAGATAATACAATTTCCCTTGAATAAGATTGCTAGTGGCAGAGGAAGATCGATTGAACCTAGAAAATTAGCACAACATTTCTATGGGTTTAGGGGGAGAATTATAATTCATATTTTTGCATAGTTTTCATGGCAACTAAGGGTGAATCTCGGGGGGAATTGATAGAGATTCAATTCAGGGTTGCGAGGATCATGGAACCTTTAACCTATTTCAAAAGGATCTAGATAAGTATATGAGTGATTGAATTGTGAATATTAGATTATGAATGCTTGAATATAATGTAAATAATGAAGTAGATAGTTACTATAGAATTAAAAAGTTAAGATTTTAATATGTTAGAAAATAATTGTTAGTATTACTAAAGATGAATGTGTTGCATTAGGATAACAGTTATGTTAGGTTAACTTTATTGTTGCAGGATATGAAATGTGCACAAGTGTAGGGCATGAGATATTTTATTTAGCCTTTGGAAGTGACAAGAGAATATTGTGAACAGTCTCATGAAGTTAGTAAAGATAGAATTTGAATATGAGACTAGATCTGTTACTATCTATTACTATATAAAAAAAAAAGAACTAGAGAACTACATATATAAATATATAAATATAATAGTAAGGTTAAGGTTAGGATTTTGCATAGGTTAGTAGTGCAAACCTGTAGAAAACATAAAATTGTCACGGGTCAACACCTTTGTATCTAACAAGAGAGGGTTAAGGGCCAGTAGACCAATGCAGTCCCCCAGGACAAAGATACATAGGGTCTTTGGCCTATAAAAGTTGTGTATATACTAAGCTTATAGATATTGAAATATATATAGCCATACTATTATGTTACAGTACTAACATTGCTAATAAAAGATATAAACAAACATCTTGAGGAGTTATACAGTTGGAGTAGAATTGATTATACATTTCAAACAAAAAAGAATCTATGTTCATGTATTTAATAGCAAATTGAATGCTAGACAAACAGAAATCATTTCATTATGTAACTGTTGTAAACATTAAGAGAGTTAGAATTGGTAATATCAACATTTCCACAGTGAACTGTCTATAATGAAAAATACAGTTTATGAATAAGCCATAATGAATGCAATGTTACAGTGAACAACCCAGATAATGATGAATGGATAAATTTAATGACATGCAATTGTATTTATATATTAGCATTGTAATGGAGGAAAAATAAACCTGTAGCCAAAGTTACTAGCCTAATTTACATATACCTTACTTCAAAAAGGATGAAACCCTCACTGGGAAAGAAAAAATCATAATGAAACTTAAAAAACATATTTTCAAATATATAACCATAATAAATCTTTACATTTCACACACGAACATTAGATCTATGACTAATCTATGCCAAATAACCATAACTTGAATAATTTATATGAAACCATGGTGAGAGTGAGTGTCATAGCAGCTCAAATACATGACAAGAGAATGTAAAATGGTAAAATGGAAACATCAAGTAGAGGAGATTGAACCAGAGAAAGTGTTATATAATACATGCCATTGGTTTTTAAACCAAAATTTGTCTCGTCGAGAGCATACATGGGGAAAAGAAATGACGTCAAGTCTTTACCCATTAAAGTCACGGTTAAAAAACCTATTTATAAGTAGAAAATTAGATCACAAGGGTTTCAAATACAATTATTACGTGTAGTCACTATATGGGTCATAATTTTTCTCCCTGCAAAGGGTAAAAAGAAAATAATTATGTGCAACCCTCATATGGAAAAACTGAAATAAAAGAATACAATAGAAAAGTAGTGTCGAAAGTCATAAGGCCAGGCTTCGAATCATGATAATAAAGGAATACTACCGAGAAGGCCCGAAGGGTGATCTCTCGTAATAATACAAGATGTAATACCTACTAAGGATTAACGTATATGGAGATTAATATGCCTTATATATAATTATATATAACAAATGAATAATAAATAAAAATATATAAGTGTATACGTGGGGAATTGAGGGTAAGTGGGTCAACAGAAATAGAAAGAACCAAATAAGTCAAAGGACTAAATTGAAAAATGAGGATAATGCTGCAGAACATCACCAGGGTATAGTCTAAACAACAATGCCTACACCTTGGAGCTTGTATGCCTAGATTTAGTTAAAAAAAAAATGATTCATGACTACACAAGCGAACCACTAGGAATTCAAGTACCTTATAAAACATAAGTACACACAATTCAAGCAAAATTTTGGAAAAGGTTAAACGAGAAGACTTACTTTGTTGTGGTTGTTTTTTTTTTTAAATTTACTATACTAAACTAGGTAAATAAAGAATTTTTTTGTATTAAAAAGAGGGAGATTTTACATATTGTATTGAGCTAACAGGTTACAATATTATGGCCTTTGAGTTGAATATGTTTTTACTAATTTTTGTGCTTACATAGAGGAATAGTAGAATTATATAGGACATGAAGAATGACTAAACCATAAGGAGATACACATATTGGAGAAGAAGAACTTTATGTGCACTTGGGACAACAAGTACAAATACCTATGAGAGAAATGCTAGATACTATAAACCTATATACAAAGTTGATACATTTGGTTCAAGAACATGAACAACTATTGAAAGGCAATGCCAAAGAGGAGCATCTAATTAAGAATTTAACTGATAAATTGAACCCTAAGATAGTAGAAATAGTGAGAGATGAGGAAAATGAGGGTGAAACATCTAAATGAAAATCTATTGAAGAGATGGAATAAAGCGAGGAGGAAATTTTTTTCAAATCAGAGATAGATAGTTCCTCAAAAAAATAGAAAAAATCAGCGAAGGAGCCCAAAATAGAAATCCATGGAGAATTCAGAAAGATAAGGCCCCCAAATTTTGATGGGGAGACAAAAGAAGTCATTGAGGCATGGCTACCCAATATCAAAGATATTTCTAAGTATATGATTATTCTATAGAGTTAAAGGCCATGTTGGCTACTTATTAATTGCAGGGAAAAACCTCTTCGTGGTGGGAGGAAATGAGGATGGTTCATAATTTGGAAGGTAGAGAGACCGATTAGACAAAATTATAGTGGTTGTTTAAAGGAAAGTACTTGATCGAACATAGCTTTAACGACAGAGGTAAATAATTTCATGATTTAAATCTAGTCAAATTTTAATGGATGAATTGGTAACCAAATTTAGCCATTTATTACGCTATGTGCCATACCTTAAAGATAGAAAGGAAATATTGCAATGTTTCTTAACTGTCTTCCACTTTTATTTAAAGAGAGAATTGAGTACGAAAACACAAAGACCATGGAAAAGGTCATTCGGAAGGCTCAAATTTATTACCAACAGGCCAAGTAAAGAAACAAAAATATGAAATCTTGGTGATAACAAGAAAAAGAACAAAATGACTCAAGGTGGAAAAAGTGGAAAATATTGGGGATTCAAATAGCATGGAAAAAATAATCAGAGCCAAAATTTTAGTAGAACCAGAAACCAAGCAACATGGACACAAAACCAACCCAAATTTGGGTCCAACAAACATAATCAACAAGGAGGTAATGGTAAGGATAGGGAACTTCTAAAGTGTTGAGGTTGCTAAGAACCTTATTTTTTGCACAAATGTCCCTATAATGCCAAGTTTGTGAAAAATATACATAACCCATAAGATGCTTCTATAGTTAATGACGTGGCTAGAAACATACCATGCATACACAACATTGGAAGGATTCCAAGAAGAGCATTAATCCACAATGGTAGAAATTGAACGTATTATTCTTAACCAATTTGTTTTTGTGTGAATAGATCATGGCACTAACTTGAGTTGTGTTAATGACCAGGTTGTGGGAAAGTGAAAATTAAAGTCTGAATAATACAAAAACTCTTGGTTAGTTCAATTGGAATTCCTAGTTTCTCTAAATGGCAATTAGACCATCATAAACTTGAATATATTATCATTTGGATCATATGATGTTCTAATAGGAATGGATTCATTAGAAGGGCATTAAGTATTTGTCAAATTCTTGAATAAAATTGTCATATATATAATAGAAAATGGAGCATTTTAGGTTATAAGGGGCATACCCAAGCCTATTGTTGTGTGTTAGATATCTAAATTATAGCTAAAAATGGTGGTAATATAGGGATGTCAGATTTTTTTCATTCAAGTAGAATATAGCTCGTCAAACACACCATAGATATGTAAATGAATTAGAATTTGTTAAGGACTACTTGGATGTGTTGTTAAATGAAATTCTAGGTCCTCCACCAAAAGAGAAACAGATTTTTCTATAAAATTGATCCTAAAGGCATCCCCAGTATCAAAAGATCATTATCATATTGGTGTGCCGGAGTTGATGGAACTAAAGATGCAATTGCAGGCATTACTAAATAAAGGCTACATCATTCCCAGTGTGTCACCATGGGGCACACCATTCCTTTTTGTTAAGAAAAAATATGAAATTTTAGATTGTTCATTTATTACCTTCAACTAAATAAATTGACTATTAAAAATAAATATCCCCTACCAAGGGTAGATGATTTGTTTGATCAAGTTAAAGGGGTAACAATATTTTCTAAAATAAATTTCAAGTTTAGTTATCACGAGCTGAGAATTAAAGAGGAAGATGTAATGAAGACAAGGTTTCAAATAAGATTTGGGTAATACAAATTTATAGTCTTTCCATTTGGACTTAATAAGGCACCTATCACCTTCATGTGTTTGATGAAAAATGTGTTCAATAAGCTCCTGGATAAATTTGTATTAATTTTCATAGATGATATCTTAATCTATTTCAAGATGAGGGAGGAGCACAAACAACACTTGGAAATAATGTTACAAATCATACGTGAACATGAATTATATGCTAAATTTTTCATGTGTGAACTTTACCAGGAAAAGATATAATATCTTGGACATGTAATATTGAAAGAATGCATAACAGTGGATCCCAAAAAATAAGCGCATTGCTTGATTCATCAATCCTGAAAGACACGACAGATACAAGATCATCTATGGGAATTACCATGTATTATCACAGATTTATAGAGGGAATCTCAAAGATAACACATCCCATAATGCACTTACAAAAGAAGGGTCTAAAGTTTATATGGACAAAAATATGTCATGAAATGTTTTAGAAGCTAAAACATGTATTGACTATAGCACCTACATTAAAGATAACGGATCCAGATAAAGATTTTTTTGTCTATATTGATGCTTGTTTAGAGGGACTTATAGGGTTTTTGATGCAAGAGGAGCATGTGGTGGCATATGAATCTCAAAAGATAAAGGGACATGAAAGGATTTATGTAGTTTACAATTTGGAATTTGCAATAGTTATTCATGCTCTTAAGATGTGGAGACATTACCTGATTGGTAAAAAATTCACTTTAATTACAAGTCATATAAGTATGAAATATATTTTTTGCCAACCTGACATGAATGCTAGCCAAGCCAAGTGGATGGTGTTCCTAACTGAATATAATTTTGACATAAAACACATAAAGCGGAAAGAAAACAAAGTGGCAGATGCACTAAGCCAAAGTTTAAACAATTATGTGAATTGATAGTAACCAAAATGAAACAAACTTTGTGGAACAAATGGAAAAGGAAACAATTAATGATCAATTTATAATGAAATTCGTAATAGTTTGAGGGATGAAATTGTTCAAAGGAAGAAGATAGAGTATAAAATTAATGAAAATGTATTCTTGTTTATAAAAACAAACTTTACATTCTAAATGTAGATGAAATTAAAAGATTAATATTGACTGGATATCATAAAAAAAGCATACTCAACACATCTAGGGTATCAAAAAATGATTTATGCACTTAAGAAATTATTTTTCTAGTCGGGGATGAAGAAAGATGTTGTTGAATATCTGGAAAGGTGCTAAGAATTTCAGTTAGTAAAAGCAAAGAACCAACATCCAATAGGGTTTTTGAACCCCATACTTATACCAAAGTAGAAATGGGAGACAATATTATTGTATTTTATAATAGGATAAGCTAGAATGAGGAAACGACATGACTCTATAACAGTTGTAGATAAGCTGACTAAAGTTTCCAACTTTATTCCAATACAGTCCACCTACAAATCTGAAAAAGTGTAGAGGTATCCATGAAAGATATTTGTTGACGTCATGGTATATATGTAAGGCAACGATATTAGATAGAGATGCCAAGTTCATGTCAAATTTTACAAAATTTTGTTTGATGGGATGGGTGGATAGTTAAAATTTATCACTATGTGTTATCTACAAACTAACAGACAGACAAAAAGGGTCAACCAGGTCCTTGAAGGCATGCTACGCATGTATGTCATGAATCAACCCACCAAGTAGGAGTACTATTTACATTTGGTGGATTTTTCCTATAAAAATTGTTTCCAAGTGTCACTCAAAATGATCTATTTTGAGGCTTTGTATGGAATAAAATGTCATGTTCCTCTAATTTGGTGTTAGCCTTAAGAAAAATTATGCTAGGACCATATCAGTTATAGGAAATGGAAGAAATGGTAAAAATAATTAGGGATAATTTAAAAGTGACTCAAGGTACGAAGAAAATTTATGTTGATTTAAAAGGAGCTCATAAAGAAATTTAAGTGTGTGAAGATGTTTATTTTAAAGTAAGATCCAAAAAGAGTTCCTTGAATCTGGGAAGATGCTCTAAACTAGATCCTTGGTATTGTAGGCCATTTGAGATATTGGCCAGAGTTGGGTTGATGGCGCACTATTAGCTCATATTAAAATTCATAATGTGTTTCATGTATATATTTAAAATAAATATATACATGACTTGGCCGATATAATTGGTTGGCATATTGTACAAGTCAAACTAGAAGGACAATTCCAGGTCAAAAGAATACAAATTTTAGATGAGAGTGAGATTATACTCTGGAATCTATCCATCACCCATGTTAAAGTGCAAGGGAAGCACTTTGGGCCTAAGGAGGCCACCTAGGAAATTGAATATGAGATGATAAAGGCATTTCCTATTTTATTTTCTTAAGGATGGGTGCCTGGAAAAACACTGAGGGAAATATCCCCTTTAAGGGGATGGGAGACGTCATACCCCTGGAAACTTACTATGAGACTTTTATTTAATTGTTGATTGGAAAAGGAAAAAGATGTGTGATGGAAAATGTTATAATTTTATTTTCAAAAATGAAAAAAAGAAATTATTTTTGGTATATTAATCCTCTTAGATATGTGTTAAAGGTTAATAAGAGAGATTAACCCTTAACTATTACGAAAATGATTGAGACATAATTTATGCTATAGTGGAAGAAAAAAAAAGGAACAAAAATCCTCCTTTGTCATTATTATTACTCTTTTATCTTCTACAGAGTGGAGAAGAAGGAAAATGGGAAATTTAACAAGAGATAGACCACTATAAATTAACATGAATAGAGAGAGATGTCATGTGGTGGATACTGTAATAGGGAAATATGGTAGATAAAGACAATTACACTTGAAGAATATCACTAGTGGGAGAGAAAGTCTAGTTGAACTCAGAAAATTAGCATGACACTACTAAGGGTTCAGGAGGAGAATCTTGATTTAGATTTTTCCATAACTTTTCTAAACACTAAGAGTGGAGCTCAAGGGGAACTGACAAATATTGATTTCAAGGATGGGAGGGCCATGAGTCCTTTAACCTATTTCTAGAAGGATCTAGATAAGTATATGTGAGATTGAATGGTGAATATTAAATTGTCAACACTTGAATGTAATGTAAATAATAAAGTAAAAAATTACTATAGAATTAAAATTTGAGATTTTAAGCTATTAGAGAATAATGGTTACTATTGATGAAGATGAACATGTTGGATCAAGACAACAAGTGTGTTGGGTTAACTTTGTTGTTGCAGGCCAAGAAATGTGCACCACTGCAAGGCACGATATATTTTTTAGCCTTTTGAAGTGGCTAAAGGATAATGTGAGGAGTCCCATCAAATAAGTAAAGATAAAATTTGAATATCAAACTATTTTAGTTACCGAAAAAGAAAAAGAGAAGTGGAGAATAATAAATATAAATATTTAAATATATTAGTTAAGTTTATGGTTGGGTTTTCTGGGCAGGTTAGTAGTGGAGACCTATAGAAAACATAATTGTCATAGGACAACACCTTTGTCTTGAAGAAGAGAGGGTTAGGGATCAATAGACCAATGCAGTCACACACACACACACACACACATATATCCATATTATTATGTTACAATACTAACATTGCTAAGAAAAGATATAAGAAAACCTTTTGAGGAGATATACAGTTGCAATAGAATTGATTATACTTTGCAACCAAAAGGGATGTTGTGTTCAAGTATTTAATAGAAAAATTATTGTTGGATGTAAAAGAAAACATTTCATTAAATAATTGTTGTAAACATTAAGAGAGCTAAAATTGGAAATATCAACATTTCCACATTTAAATGTCTGTAACAAAAAATAAGGCCCATGAAAAAGCCATAATGAATGCATGGTTATAGTGGACAACCCAGATAATGATGAAATTGCATTATACATTATCATTGAAATGAAAGAAAAATAAGTCCATGACAAAAAGTACTAGCCTGCTTTACATAGTCCTTAGCTCAAGAAGGATGAAACCCCCATATAGAAAGAAAACTTCATGGTAAAACTTAAATATTATAATTACAAATAAAGAGCCATAATAAAATATTGCATGTAGTTTGCACATGAACAATAGGCATATGGCTAGTTTAAGTCAAGACCAAATAAACCTAACTTGCATAATTTATATGAAACCATGGTGAGCCAAAGGGTCAATTCTCCATTGTGTTATTGTCAATCAAACTTTGATGTTACTCAAGTTGCTTCATTAAGGCAATTATTTTCAGTCCTGGGGGAATGTATTTTCCTTTTGGCCGAATTTAAAGATCTTATTTGACTGCTCTCAATTTTTCTTGCCAAACAAAAGAGGGAGATCCAAACAATAGTACCTTCCATTCTTGACTTATTAGTTATGGAACCCTATTTTCTACTAGCCATCCTTGGTTGTAATGAAGAAAAATGTGGCCCAAATTTTCTAATGGGTTAATTTCTAGCATTATCGGCTAAACATCCAAATCTCCTTGTTCCTTTATTGAAAAGACACAATGCACAACTTCCAATAACTAGTTATTGTGGAGAAACAATTGATCTAGCCTTTCCTCTATGTTTCCCACTTTACATCTTTTGTTTGTCCAGGTGTATTTTCCGCTCCATGGTGTTATGTCAACCATATCCTATTAACTTATCAAGTCCTCCATTCTTTCGCTATAGGGGCCTCTAACAGGGGTCCCACCTCACTTCTATGAGGAGAATAATATTGTATTGAAATCCCATCCTTCAATGTTGTTAGTGTGCTACTAGGCATTAGTGAGATCAAAGAATACCATAAATCAGTTTTATCTCCATAAGTTATTAGAGCATAAACATTGATTACCAGGATCCTCTCCTTCTTATCATTGTTTTCTAATAACATTGTTATCCAATGTCTAGATTATAGACTAGCTTTCAATGTGAACATGGAGTCTAACCAGATTGTACCCAAACCTCTTGATGTTCCACAAGAGCTTTGAGCGAACCTAACACTAGTTCTCCAAAAATTTCTTGTAGAGTTCAAGAACTCTATTTCCTCTAACTTTTTCCCTGAATGATAATAATTTGTGGCTTTTCCTACTTCACTAGATCTTTAATTGACAAGGATTTTGCATTGTTTACCAATCCCCTTATGTTTTATGAAATGGATTTCATGGATTTCAATAAGGGTATGGGTCTCTACTCCTTCTATTATACATTCCTGGTCTTTTAGTACTATTATCTTTATCATATCATTAATTTGGGGTTGATTCCCTAATTTCTTGTTTTGTTTCACTTATGCTTCTCTCACGGTTTTCTTTGAGTATCTCCCTTTTTCTTCCTTGTTGTTCTTAGTTTCTTGGTTGTTGGTCTCATGAACCCATATAATTTTTTGTGTTTGATTCCTTGTGAGGATCTTCTTTGATTCTCTCATTTTCTCCTTCAACATATTAGGGGAACCTTTTGCCTCATTTGTTTGTATCACAAATGGATCTCAGACATTTTCCTAAGCCAGTGGGTTGTTTCCTTCCTCCTATGTTAGGTTTAAGGTTTCACAATGTCACCTTTGTTCCTATTTTACCATTTTCTATTCTCAAATATCTCTTTCCTCATCTTCTAAATTTAACACTTCCTCCTCATGGGATTCATTCATGTTGTTTTATTTATTTCTTCTTGTTCATTATCCCCTTGCAACTGAAAAACTTCGAATGGGTTTACTAAGGTTGAGGAAACAATCTTACCTTGTGATGAATGATTTTTATTTGTTTTCATATTCCCCTTATTTCCCCCCTTTTCTGGGTCTTCCATTCTTACTCTAGTGTCATTACTACCTCTTCACCTTATTTGATTGTTCTTTTGTATAGTCCCTTGCAAAATTGTCATAGTCATGATAGATTGGGAACTTGAAAGGAAATTGTTGATAGTTAAGAACTTGAAAATGTCTCGATTCTCCTTGAGTGAGGTTTATTTTCAAGGGAAATCCCTTCTCAAGATATGGTTCCCCACAAAAAAATTGGTAACTCTTGGGGTTCAACTCTATCCTTTACCCAATCCATTTTCAATTGCCGATAAACAATCATTGCTCTAGCATGAGATGGGGAGCCTTGGAAATTTAACCCAAACTTGCACTGTGTTCAAAATATCAACATCTAGATTAAATTCCAATGAGCACTTGTTCAAATACATGCCCCTTGCCCCCCAAAAATATGGACCATTCCAAATAATGACATTTTTATTTTCCTTGTATTCAAATAAAAATGTGAAGAATTCATTTCCATAGGCATACAAACCAATATTACCTTTCATCAATGCTTTTCAAGTCTTCTCTATCCATTTCTCCATAGATCTAGGGGACAACCACATTCCAGTGAAGTTTGCAACCAAATCCATATTCGTAAATGCTAGAGAGGTCTGTCTAAATCTAAGAGATAATGTTGCAAAGGGTTTGTTTTATGCTCTCTTCATAAATATAGACTGGGCTTCTTTCGAACAAGTTTTCTTTGAGAGTGAGATGACAAGGGCTTGTAAGGCCACTGCATCATCCTACGGAGGGGGGAGACACCCCCTCCGAGCTAGCCCTCTTTGATTGTAGTTAGGGTTTACCAAAATGTTCTCAAAGGGTTGCAAAGATCTAACTTAGTGGATATAAATATTTGTTCTTTTTTGTGGGGTAAGCACTGACAAGGGATTTGAACTGGCAATCTTTTGGCATGAATTTGCCTTAACAGTGCACCCATTCACCATCAATCCTAAACATAGTGGGTAAATGTCTTTAATTTTATAAGCATGAGCATATTTATTATCTAACTAATGAATAAGTGATTAGTAATGGAGTTAGTTAAAAAGTAGAAAACCTTGATAATTTTTTTTATTGAAAATGTTATGTAATTCAGGTAGGAATTTTGTATAAAGTTATAATTCCACAAAAATAATAGGAACTTTGACCATAAAAAATTATTTTTAAGGCTTTTAAATATATTTTATTAAGATCTAGATGATCGAAATCTAACCACAAAAATATAGACATAGAATAAAAATTTAATTGGTCCATTTTTTTAACTCTCTTAATCATTAATAAAATTAGAAATAGATTTAGAATAAAGCTTAAATAAAAAAATAAAAAAAGGAAGAGCATGTTATAATACACAACCTATTTTGCACATAATTTATTTTGATTATAAACTTGTTAATATGCCAACAACACATTTTTCATATGAATGAACCATGACTAACATAGTAAAGAAATATTAATTATACACATTCACGACTCACCACTATGTTATGGAGAGATATGATTATGAAATTTGTATTAAAAGTGAGTTTCATTTTTCACTTATAATATCAATTCATATTACTTTGTTATCAATATATTTTCATGAACATGTCTTCTTCCATCTTTCAAAGTGAGATATGTAGATCTTGATTAACTATCAACTACCATATGAAATCCTTGAGAGAAAAATAAAGGTTTAAAATATATTTATTAATTTTTTTAATAGTAGTTTCAAAAAACTAGATTGCTTGCACTCCATAGTCCACTAGGAATAAAATTTGCCAAAAAAATAGAAAGAGGCTACTTTCATTGTAGCACATTTTTCGCAATAGGGTTATTTTCCTCGATCTCTTGATCTGCTAGCTTGTGGAAGGCATCATGTATGTGAAATTCCATATGAGTCATATGTGTTTCAAATCCATCCATGTGGGCTTGAAGATGATGTTGGTTCCTCCATAGGGATGCTTCA
Source organism: Pinus taeda (assembly GCA_000404065.3). Taxonomy (NCBI): domain Eukaryota; kingdom Viridiplantae; phylum Streptophyta; class Pinopsida; order Pinales; family Pinaceae; genus Pinus; species Pinus taeda. Next base: position 271,065 of record APFE031606101.1, on the reverse strand, counting down.
CGATCAAGGATAAGCCCCTAGTTGTGCAGGATGTATGGAAAGAAGATGAAGTGGTTGGCATAATCTAGATGTTGAGCTTCTGAAAGTTGGTCAACAGAGTACTGGAGGAGGCGAATTTTCGTCTCAATAGAGTCAAATGGAGATGGCAGGTCCACATTGCAAGCAAGTCTCCTTGCGGGCTATTAACTCTCCTTCTTCCTAGTGGATTCCTCTCTCACGATGGCCTCCTCCCCACCATAGGTGACCTCTTTGACAAAGCATATTGCAAGTTTCAACCAACCAACAACACTTTCGGAAAAAAACTTCACACAAAAATAAAACACAACACCACCAAAAAAATCAAAAATAAATAAAATAGATAAAAATAACAGAGCAAACTTATATAATCAAAATACTAACTTTTATTTATTTGTACAACTAATTAACACTAAACTTAATATATTAAAAACTTTAATATATTCCCAATAAATAAATAAAAAACAAAAACAACTAACAACGCGAAAAGCCTCCTAGATTAAAAAAAAATACAGTGATGCAATCACTAACCGCATTTCACCCAACACATCATAGGGGAGAACACATTTCATAGGTAGAGTAAGAAAAGACATATGAGAGGGAAGAAATGATGTGTAAGCAGGCTGTGGGAAAGGATGCGCTTTAAGTACCATTATGAAATATCCCAACAAAATCCATGTGCAATGTTAGAACTCTATGTGAGGGTCAATGTTGCTATATAAGGTATCTCAGGCAATTCTGTTCTCTGAATATAAAGTCAAATAATGGTATAGAAATATTAAATAATCTTATTATAATTTTAATAGGATAAATACAACAAACTTGAAAAGAGAAAAATAAGTATATAGAAAAAAGAAAAATGCCAACACTGCCAAGTATGAGATTACATATCTCTGACAGGATAATATGCCATGCAAGCTCGGACATTATCATTGAATAGAAAAACAACACAAACATCAAAATTGATATCCGCAAAATGTATCACGTTGTTTATTCAAAACTACTGTGACCTCATAAAATTCATTAACTTCACTGGTCGGGTCGATGAAAATTAATGAAACAAATCCATTGCTATATCTAAAGCAGAGTTGTTTGCATCATATGTGAAGTCCCGAAAAATGTTTTCTTGAAATTGAATATTATCTAATCATTTAAAAAAAAAAATTCCTTAAACCCACTGTGATATTATCCATTTATTTTTTAAAAATCAAAATTTCTCACACTTACATGTTATAAATTTGAAATATACACTTAATATGTTAGAATGTTTAGATTGGAGTTGTATTTAGTGTGATTTTTTGGAATTTTTGATGACGAAATCTCGCTGAAAAATTTTAGGTGAAATCTTGATTTCTGTTATTTAAACTAATTTTTTTCATTGTATATATGAATTCAACACCCTGAAAAACGCCTAGGGCACTTGGATTGTGCAGGAGTTACCTATCAAACTTGTGATTTCAATAAATTCCTGCCAGATTTTACAGAAATTAAACCAGAAAAACCACAAAAAAACTTCCAAAATATGGCACTAAAAACAACTTTGTTTAAATTTAGCTATTTCTATATAATATTGATTTTTTTTATTGTTATTATAGGAGGAGTTGATATTTTTAAAATGTATGACAAGAACAATGGTATATGGTTCTTAAACTGTGTCGGGAATAAGTGCAGAGCTGGATTCATAACTATCTCATATAAAAAAAAAATGTAGTTTTCATAAAGTTACCAATACCTTAATGTTGTCTAAACAAGTGTTTTGTTAAGAATTTTTAAGAATTTTTAAGGGTCGGGATCAAGTTAAACATTTATTAAATTGGTGTATGAGACTTTTTTTGTTTGTGGGACAGATTCATTTCAGGGTAGTTATTTGAATATTAAGTTAAGTTTACTAAAAAATACATACTCTACCTTTTTAGTTTTGAACCTGTGACCTCCTAAAAAAACCACATACTCTTAACGATTAACACCACTCAATCTGTATTAATAAAGAAAATTATTGATTTTCTATATAAACTTCTCAAAAACATAATAAAGAAAGTTCTTAGCTAGGTATAACAGCTATTCTATTCATATTAATAATGCTTTCATGAACACAGAAGCAACCTTTTGTTCAGCTACTAGTTGAGAGATGCTATTTGTTGATAAGGAAGTCTGCCAACTTCAATACAAAGGAAAAAATATTAAATACCTCTGAAAGCCTATGTGAATGCCCATGAGAAATGAACATATAATTACAACAGCAAACGGCCAAATGAAACAAATGATCCCAACAATTTTTACAAGTAAAAAACATAGACTACTTTTATTACAAAAAAACCTTATAAGAGGTCACGAGAAAATTTGTCACAACATGGAACAGATTGAATGACATGATAACATTGTCAACAACTGCACAATATATTTACACAGACGTTATTAACTTTAACCAGAAGCACCATGAGAGGAGGAGGTGGACCTTCCATCAAAGGAGGAGGTGTCTCCATGGGAGGAGGAGGAGGAGGAGGTGTCTCCATGAGAGGTGGAGTGTCTAAGAAAATGAGAGATGATGGATTGGGCAATGGAAGAGGCAATATTGATATGGGTATCATTCTCTGCTTAACATCCAAAGTAAATCTGAGCCACCACAGGTACTGTAAGTTAATCATAAGCATACGTAAATTTGTAATTCTACATGTACTACATGCTAATGAATAACATAGGTAAATCTGTGATATGAACAGGTATTGTTAACTATTGAGCAGCTAAGATAAATCCATGAACTAACAAGAAACCAATAGCTCCATTAACACTATTTCAATGAATGAAATACACAAGTGAAATGAAATTACCAAGAAAACATGTTGCACATCCATTATGATTGGAATCAACAGGGAGTTCATTAATCCAAAGCGTCCAAATAACCAATCCATACATTTAGCACAATATCATTGAAGTCACCATGAATAAACATATTAGAACTAAATGGCATCATAGAACTCAGACCTTGCGGGTGAGAAATTCGGGAACCTCTCTATAATATTGCTCCCCCCTATTTATAAGGAAAGGGGCAGAGCTTGAGTTACAATCAAAGAATATTTGAGCCAGAGCACCAGTTGTCTACTAGACTAGCTGTCTCGCCCAGTGTAAGGCTATGCTACCTAAAGATTACAATTGGTATCAAATCCCTTCCTCAAAATAGGAAACCACAGAAAGTAAAAAGGAAACAAGAGGAAGAATGGAGGAAGGGGTCCTTTGCTATCCCTGTGAAAGATTCAGATCAGGCCCTGTTCCTGTCACAATGTGCTTCCCATGCTACTTGGCATATTTATTGTCTATTGTCCTTTAAATTCTTTCGGCGCAGACTATGGAGGTGTGTTGCAGAATATTTTTCTCATGAATGCACCCACACCTACTTTGAATGCGCCATCCCCCATGATTTACTGTCAAAGCTGTTGTCCGGACCGACTTTGTCATTTATGCCTTTATTTCATTTGGTGCCGACTTCCATACCCATGTCACAATGGGCTTTTTCTGGATCAGCCTCCCGTGCCTTGAATGCACCACCTGCTCTTCTTAAAACCAAAGTTGTCGACCCATCACGCCCTTTAAATCTCTGTTAAATACTATTGGTGCCTTGAAAATCCTGGTGTCGTGTTTCATGGTGTATCCGGGAGTTCTTCGAACGTGGGCCTTTAACATAGGAATAACAAGAAACAAGTGCGTTGTGACTTCCCTTTAAGTCCCACTTTGGTGTAGCACCCTTATCTCATTTTTCTTCATATAACCACAACTTAAGACCAGGGGCTTAACCTTTCAGGCGCTAAGGCCTTTAAACCTGTGTCCAGGGGTGTTTTTATTTTATAATGCGAAATGCCCTTTGATTTCCTCTTACACTGCAATGGCCAAAGTCTGGACATGAAATCTTTATCAAATAGAGCCGATGAAATATCCCATCCAGGGGCTGTTATGGCAATCGCAGCCATGGAATGGTATTGGCGGAGGAAAGAATTTTCATTTCATGTGATCACTAATATGCGGGATGACATCATCGTTTCCACGTGTCACCCTATGAGTGGTGACACGTGTCACCCAGAAATGGCCCCATAGGACCCCTGAAAATGCTGAAACTGAGTGACATGTGTCCCCTGCCATGTCAGCATCCATACTGCCATGTCATTGATGATGTCAGTTGTCATGTCAGCTCTGAGGAAATAGAAGGAAACAAAGAAATCTCAGTAATAGAATAAAAGCAGAGAAACTAGATATGGTTTTCATTCAGGAGACAAAATGTTTGATGGATAGGATTAGAGAAATTCATAATAAATGGTTAATCAAGTATGAGTATCTAGAGGTTAAAGAAAATAACTTCGTGGGGGCGATTCTTACGCTCTCGGATCCCCTGAAGTTTGGAATCCTGGATGCTGAAGTGTCCAGGAACTATCTTTCTTTGGTATGTCAACCTTTAGGTGATCATAAGATATACATGATCACAAATGTCTATGGACCTCAAAAGCTAGAAGATAAACTCAAGGTTCTCACCTCCCTTGAGGAACTAAGAGCAAGACACCCTAGTATGCCCTGGATCGTTGCAGGAGATTCCAATATGATAAGATTTCTTACAAAGAGAATCGGCGGGATCAGACATCTAGGCAGAGACTCCATGGCCTTCCAGAACTTCATAAGGAACATGGGGTTAGTGGACACTGAAAAAATCAATGGGACCTTCACCTAAAACAACAAGAGGGGAGGGGCTTCACAAGTCGCCTCCAAACTCGATAGATTTATTATTTCGAAGGACCTCTTTCTTTCAGGCCTTGCCATGTCAATTTATATTCTTCCCTTTGGAGGTTCAGACCATTGGCCTATCAATTGGAAGCCACTTTTATGGGTACACCATGAAACAGACCCTTCAGATTTGAAAATGCTTGGCTCTCTCACCCTGAATTCACCAACAATATTGACAAATGGTGGAGAGATGATCTGAACATTCAAGGCACTAGAATGTTCATGCTCCAACAGAGACTCAAACATATCAAATCAAGGATTAAAGATTGGAACAAAAAGGAATTTTGGCAATATATTCAAAGCCAAAAGAGAAACTGAGAAGAAACTCCAGGAGATCAATCAGATCAACATCACAGATGGCTTTACCGAGGAGCAGAAAAAGCTAGCTAACTCTTTGTAGGAAGAATGGAAAGATCAGTGCAGGCAAGAGGAAATTTTCTGGAGATAGAAATCGAGGGTGCAGTGGATTAGAGAGGGAGAAAGAAACATGAAGTTCTTTCATAAATCCACCATGGATCACAAGGCACACAACAAAATCACAAAGCTCAAAGATTCTTAAGGGATAGAACTCCTCTCTCACAAATATATGGAATCTGTCCTTGTTCAACACTTCCTCAGTATAGCAAAGGAGCCTCTGGTTGATAGATCTAGGTTCATCAACAACTTCATTCAGTACATCCCTCAGCTGGTTACCAGTGAGGACAACCACAATATTAACAAGCCAGTGTCAGAAGAGGAGGTTAGTGAAGTGATTAATGAACTACAAAATGGAAAATCTCTAGCCCCGGATGGGTTCAATGTAGACTTCTTCAAAGCCTACAAGAAAACAGTCAAACAGGATATTCTTGGGGTGGTGGAAGACTCAAGAAGATCCAAAAAAGTTATGAAGGCTCTTAATGCTTCCTTCATAGCTTTGATCCCAAAACAGGAAAAAGCCATGACTCCGGATGGCTTCACACCCATAGCTTTATGTAATGTGGTGTACAAAATTATTTCCAAGGTGATCGCCAATAGACTTAAGCCCCTCTTAACAGCTCTCATCTCAGAGGAGCAAATGGGATATGTGGAAGGAAGAGAAATCCTCAATAACATCTTCCAAGCTCACGAGGTGGTACATTCTCTCAAAAGCAAAAAACAAGCTGGTATGATCATTCAGTTGGACCTAGCGAAAGCTTACGACAAGCTAAGTTGGTCTTATATAAGGGCAGTTCTAAGAGCATATGGCTTCAACCAAAACTGGATAAGATGGGTTATGGCACTAGTCACCATGAGCAGTTTTTCCATCCTACTCAATGGTGTTCCTTCTAAGACCTTCACACCCTCCACAGGTCTCAGACAAGGGAATTCACTCTCACCCTTCCTCTTTGTCCTCATGATGGAAGGGCTAGGTAGAGTGATTAAAATGGAAACTCCTGAAGGAAGAATCCAGGGTATCAAACTCACCTTTAATGGAGAGGCAAATACTCATCAACAATTTGTGGATGACACAATGTTGCAGGGCATACCCACAGTCAGGGAAGCCAGAGCAATCAAACAAATCTTAAATGACTTTGCTATGGCAGCTGGCACAGAGGTAAGCCTCAACAAATCAAAAGTTCTTTTCTTTAACACTGACATTGCTATTCAGAGAAAGATCACCATGTTTCTTGGCTTTCAAAGGGACCGGTTACCTTCCAAGTATCTGGGCATACGTCTCACAGATAAGCCTCTAAGCAAGGGAGTTTTGGAGCCAATAATAAACAAACTTCAGGACAAGATCAGAAAATGGACATGCAGGTCTTTAAATTTGGTGGGGTGCCTTGTGCTCACATAGGCTGTCTTGCAGGAAATTCCCATTTTCATGTTCTCAGCTCTTCTTGCTCCTAAAGGGGTTCAACAACAGATAAGGAGCATACAAAGGGATTTCGTATGGGGTAGAGGAGAAGAGAAAAATAAATGGGCTCTAGTGGCTTGGGACAAGATTTGCAAACCCAAGACCCATGGTGGTTTGGGGCTTCATGACCCTGAAACCCTCAGTAGAGTTTCGAGAGCTAAATTCTGGTGGAGGTGGATTAAGGAATTAGAAACCCTTTGGGCCAAGCTTTGGAAACAAAAATATGCCAAGACTTGATAGGAGAAGGATCACATTCAAATGTCAGGGCAGATTAAGGGCTCCCACATTTGGAACCTTTCCTGGGAAAATAAAGGTATTGTTCAGCAACATAATTTTCTGGGAAATCCAAGATGGGAACCTGGCTCGGGTTTGGGAGGATAACTGACAACAGGAACCCAACGTGTATAAGGATGAATTAGCATCTCTCAAGCATGATACGAATAACAAAGGTCTACTCATGGTAAATTACTTCTGGGACCAGGTAAGGAACAATGGAAAATGGAGAATTTGGAAGGATCTAGGCCACAGTGAAGAGAGCCCTCTGAAGGCCCAAGCAAACTCTCTTGCTCAGGTGCTAGAACATAGGAGGATTTTAGTATCCTCCTTGCCTGACCAACTAAGATGGAGAAGGAACACTGAAGGAAAATTCAACCTCAAAGAAGCTAAACAAGTAATAACAGGGTTTAACTACCAAAACCATAATCAAGTATGGAAGACTCATTGGCAAAGCCCCCACTGGATGAAAATAAAGCTATTCATTTGGCTAGTTGATTAAAGGAAAATTTAAACTTGGGAGAATCTCTGGAAAAAAGGCTTCACTGGTCCATCCAAATGTTACCTATGTGGCTTACAAGAGGAAACGATGGATTACCTTCTCAACCTCTACCCTTTCACCTCTACTTTGTGGGATTGGGTGGCTTCAATATTTAGGCACACTGATAGGGATATACTCAGCATCTCCAACACTTTGAAGAATTGGAGGAAAAACTTCTCAGCGAATGAAATCCTCAATAAAGCATGGATTTTGGTTCTAGGCTTTGTTATCTAGGATATTTGGAAAGAACGTAATAGTAGGATCTTCAAGAACAAAGCAAGCAAGCCCCAACACATAATTGATCAAATTTTAAGGCAGCTCAAAGACATAGTCAGAAGCATGTTGTGGAAACTTCCCAAGGACCCTCCTTTGCCCCAAGATGCGTGTATACTATTGCATTTGGGTATACAGTCTATAGGCCATAGGGCATAATTAATGGTTTGAGCCAAATAAATGCAGATATAAATATTTGGAAGCTTCCTCCACATGGTTTCCTGAAAGTCAATATATATAGAGTGTCTAAGAGCAACCCAGGGTTAGTTGGTTTCAGGAGTGTTATAAGAGATGAACAGGGACAAATAAAGGAGATCATTCATGGCCACTTGGGGAAGGCCACTAATAACATGGTCGAACTCATGGCCTTAAAGTAATGCCTAGAAATCTTGGTGGACTCAAATTCACACAATGTCATCATTGAAGCAGATTCAGAATTGATTATTAGAGCGGCCAAGAGAATTTGCAATGGGATGGCACCATAAAGTGTTGAAACATTGGAGGCTATCGTAGGTCTTTCTCCGTATTTATATCCACCTGCAAACCTTAAAAATTTTACACTGTGTCCATGTGAAAATAAAAGCTAATATGTTAGTTGATCATCTGGCGAATGAAGGAGTGATTAGTAACGAAAGGGACACTCGACACGTTTGGGAGATGATACCCCCAAGAAAACTGTTAGAGGATTTTTTCTATCAGGCTGCCAAAGATAGGGATTGTTTGATCAAAAGACTGGATTAATGAGGCTTAGGAGACAGATAGCAGTGCATGGATGCTTAAATTGTTTGCTTGTTGAGTGGCATCAGTCCACAGATTGTATTGGCATCAGTATTCCAACGGATTTGAGAGTATGGTCAGGATCAGCGAAGGAAAACCAAGTACGTAGTGGCGTGGAGATTTATTTTGGACCAATAGATCTCAGTAGAGTCTGATCTATGGTGTTTGGGTGATGGAGTCGCCCAACAGTTAACGTGAAGAAGTGGGTTGAAGAAAACCACAAGTGGATTTTGGGCGAAGGAAAGGCCATAAGCGGTAATTCCCTGTTAGCTCTGATTCCATACAAACAGTGACACGTAACAGCAAGATGAGAGAGGGAAACTACTTTTCGGGTGGATTTGGAGTGCACAAGTTAACCGACCAAAATAGGTGTGAGTCATTATATCTAGTGGAGCGAAATCAACGGTTGACAGATGAGGAGCTTGTTTCAAATTCAGGAAGTTTTGTGACCGTTGGATCTTGAATAGATCAATGGTGTAGAAATGTTGACAATTCTTTAAGAAGGGTAGCTTTTAAACTTTTATAAATTTTGATTCGAGCTACTGTCAGGTTCGGAGTAGTAGAATCGGGTTGGGAAACCCACAAGTGGATTTCGGGCGGAGGAAAAGCCGTAGATGGTATTTCCTAGTTGGCTCTAATTCTACTCACTCAGTGACACATATTAGCGAGGTGAGAGAGGGAAATCGCTTTTCAGGCATATTTGAAGTGCACTAGTTAACAGGCCGAAATACGTGTGATCCATTACATCTAGTGGAGCGAGATCGACGATTGACAGACGAGGAGCTTGTTTCGAAGTCGGGAAGTGCTGTGACTGTTGGATCTTGAATAGATCAATGGTGTAGAAGTGTCAACGATTCCTTATAAGGGCGGATTTCAAACTTTTATAAATTTTGGTTTGAGCTACTGTCAGGTCCGAAGAAGTAAAATCGGGTTAGGAAACCCTCAAGTGGATTTCGAGTGGAGGAAAAGCTGTAAATGGTATTTCCCAGTTGGATCTGATTCTACTCACTCAGTGACACATATTAGCGAGGTAAGAGAGGGAAACCGCTTTTCGGGCAGATTTGAAGTGCGCAAGTTAATTGGCCGAAATACATTTGAGCCGTTAGATCTGGTGGAGTGAGATCTATGGTTGATAGACCAGGAGCATGTTTTGAAGTTGGAAAGTGTTGTGACCACTGGATCTTGGATATATCAATGGTGAAGAAGTGCCGTCTTTTCTTTAGAGGGGTGGATTTCAATTTTTTAAAATGTGGAAGTTCAGCGGAACTCTACGACTTTTGGAGGGGTTTGTTAGCTTAATGGAAGCTCTAAAGTTCTTAGTGGATGACAAAGATCCCTTGGGAGTTTAACACTCCTTCCCGTTTACAAGTTTTTGAAAATCCGTGAGAATTGGTTTGATCCTAGCTTTGTTTTTCCTGTTGATGGAATTCCCACAACAGGCTGGTTCTTGTTTGGGTCTTTTCACTTGCAAAGTCATGTAACATATGTAATGTACTTGTATGGTTAATAGAAGGCTCCACTATTATTTGACCAAAAAAAATTTAAACTGAGGGTGAAACTTCTAGAAGAAGATGAGGATCAAGCCAAAATGATATGAGCCATTGATTAAAGTCTGACCTGAGTTGTTGGTTACTCAATGAGAATATTATAAGACGAGGCTTGATGGGCATTTGGAAAACACATCCGAGAGAGATCAAGAGATAGAATTTCTCAGAGAGTGCAACACAACAGTTAATAGAAAATCGATCAAGGATATTTCTTGTAATGAAGGGTAGGGATAGTTTCTGGAGGGAAGTTTTCCTAGTCCGAAGAGTACAAGGAAGAGAGGGAAGAAAGACATCTAGAGAGGTTGACACAAGGCCACACAAAGCTATGCTGTGGTAGCATACAGAATCAAAGGGAGATCAAAATTCTGTTGAGGAACAATCAGGATTTAGTGTCAGAGTCGGGGTGTAAGATAGGGAGGCTAGAGAGTTGAAGTTTCCATCTAGAAGAGGATCAAAAGGAGATGCAATGCAGTCTCAGTTGCAGTGACGCAGAACTGCACAGAGGCAACACAAAGGCTCATCTCTAGTGCATACCAGTGCCCGTTCTTCCAGTGACATGGTGAGATCATCTCACTATTTTTTTTCCCAGTTTATCTCTGTATCAGATAGCTAGTTTGGCATCCAACGAATTGTATTCAGAAAAATACTTCTTAATAATACAAACTCTCAACTATTGCACTGGTTTTCCCACGTTGGGTTTTTCTAGGGACATTTGTCCAAAAATAACGGTGGCATGTGTTGCATATTTCTTTCTTGTTCAGTCTCTTATTTTCACATATTATTTAAGTAGTGAAGTTTTCAGTTGTATTTACTTCAATATTTATAGTAGAACACAATAAATAACTTGCATGGAGTAACAAGTACGAGAAGTAATATCATTTTGTTGCAGTAACGATTCAGGGATTCTTGAATTTTGCTACACATCAAACATATGAACTGATGTAGAACTCGTAAATGATGCTCTTAAAATTGTAGAAAATAATTATGTATAAGTTTGGAGTTCCACCCCATAACCACGTACATATATTTGAGTAAGATTTGATAATTATATGAAAGTATCATGACACAAATCATCACTGAAACAATTCCTATTACATGTGGGCTTAACAATCAGTAAGTCAGAAGGATTGACTTTGGAGAAAGATACAATTAATATTTGGAAGAAAGAGTGACATGGTATGATATTTACTGCAATATCTCAAGTTAAAGATCTAAATGGTGTATGATTTAAACCTCCCTTTTCATATGAACAATATGAAAGGATGACAAAAGTAGTAGGTGTGGCTATGAGAAAAGAATAAGAATAGAGATTAAGGTTGATCACAATGTAAACTTTCAAGTAAAATTGAGATCATAGAGTCAATTTATTGTTTGTGATTTCCAAGGTTTTGCAATGGTATTGTTATGTAATATAGCCTATTTAAAGGTGTGAAGAAGTCTTTGTACATTTCTTTTGGGAGAATAATGATCAATGAAATAGAATGGTTTCAATAACAGGGATATATGTATATATATATATATATATATATCCTTTGGGCTTTTCATAAATCGAGAGTTAAGATAAATCGTTTTAGTCACGTATTTTCTCTATTCCATTTTTCATTGAAAGTTTGAAAACTTAACACTTAACCATGTTCTCCATTTTTCATCATTTGATTTTAAATATGGACACCCAACCTATTTAGGTTACCCTTTTTTCTTAATCATTAATAAAAGATCCTTTATGTCAATTAATTTAATCTATTGTTGATTAATTTTAAAATAAGTCTTTTTTATATATATAAATTTAATCTATTTTTCTATTAATTATTTATTAATACAAGTTCTTTTATGGGGAAAAAATTTAATCCAATATATAACATCATATAAATTTAAATTTTTTTATATTATATTCATAGGAAAAAATACTTATGTTTCACATGATAAATCACATTATTAAATGTAGTTGATAGACATATATTAATTAATTTGCATTAGTGTTCACAATAGTAACTATATTGTTATTTCCATATACAACTATTTTCCAATATAATTGTTACTGCAATAATTCAGAAACAATTATTAATTTAATTATAATTACATTAATTTCAGAAATATAAATTGTTATCTTTTTTGTTAAGCTTGGCAGGTCCATCCAGTTTCTATTATATATCAGGCAAATTTACACCACACAGATTGACTGGATGGCCTCAACTTGCCCCGAGGGGAAACCAAGTTTGTTGGCCACCGGTCAGCGTTATACGCCATCTAAAACCAAAATTGCTCCAGGCTTTTTAACCAAGCTAGATAAGTCTCAATCTCATGTCCAAATACTACATAACTCTAATAACTAGCATATGCAATAGGAAACTTAAAAGCTAACCGCATAAACAAAAACTAAGCATGAGTATTCTAATATTTCTGATCTTTCTACTAATCGGAGACAAAGGCTACAGGAGCAGGATCTTTAGCAGTTTCCCTTGGAATTCCATACAACTCCAGGATGCAAGGGATGTTGCGATTGATTCAATCCATCCTCATGTCCTGTTTATGCAACTGAAAGAAAAAATTTTCCATGTCTTTTTTATAACTGGGCAGGCCCTGCACTATGACTGCCATCCCCACAGAAATTTTTTCCATCACTTTTCCAAGCAAACTTTTCATTAAGAAATACAAGTAGAGGGTGTGTTTGAACTGCGTAATTCGACCTCAGGTATTCCCTAGATCAGGGACCATCGTCCTCTAGTCATCGATCTCTTTGTCTGGTTGACTTTCCTATTTTATCTCCGCTTCCCAGTCTTCAATCAGCTTCTGAATTCCTTCTTCCATCTCCTCTGAGTATGTCGCTGATGCCTTTGCTATGAGGTGCTCGACAGGCTTTTGACCCCTTTGCGCTTTTGATGAGCTCGACCCCTTGCTTGTTTGTTGGGTCGGGTCTCTCCTACCTCGACCATGTCCTCTCATTGCTCGAGCCATAATCTGAGCAGTGATGCCTTATGGACAGTCAAAGAAAATTAGGTTCGTCAACCCTTGCACATCATCCCATCGTCGATGTTCACACAGTGCCTCTCTTACATGCTTTATCATTTGCAGGTTAAGGTTGCCCAGAGCCCACATGCGGCCAAGGGAATTGGGTTGTGAACTCATCTCCCAGGGCTCCTCAAAGTGCCCCTCCCCCATGCCATGGTGAAATTGCCTGTCATCTAGCTTCATCTGGAGCCAAGCCCTCAGGCCTATCCAGAGCGTAGCTCGGCCCTTGCTTTGATATCCACTTTCAGCTTCCTCAGCCAGCAACTGCCAGCGATGGGTATGCTTGCCCCTCTGTCCCAAATACCGCCCAAGGTCCCTATCTTTGCCCTTACTACCATGCAGGTGCCAATTTCCCCATGTTTTCTCAGCAGTCTACTGTCATGGTTGATATCCCAACCCCCTGCCTGCAACTTTTTCTTGCCTCTCCCTTCAGCACCCAGCTCCTCAGGAATGCAAAACCCACTAACCCCAATTCCCATTGTCTGAGCAGTTAGTTAAAGGTTTGCATATCTTCATGACCCACCATTACCCATGCCTCTGCCTAGCTTCCAGTTCGAATAGCATAAAAAAAATATGCAGACCCAGGCCATGGCACTCTGTGTCCTCCCCCAGTTTCTCCCATACAATGCTACTCCCCATTGGGATGACCTCTTGCCCCTCCCTTTCCCCCAACAAAACCCCAACTAGATCATGTAATTGATAGGGGAACCCAGCAAGATCATGGAATTGATGGAGGAGCGAGACCGAAATACATACCAGGAAAACGTTTCTTGTCCACAGCCAAGGTGCCTTCACCCTTCTCAAGCTCTGAGTCACTTCCCGTCTCCACAACTACTCTCACTTGCTCGGCACGTTGAATGCCTTAACCTTCGCCACCACCCTTCCTTATTCCTCCCTCTGCCTCCTTTCCAACCCATTGCCCATGCATTCATTTCACCGGACACCGCACCCCCTGCCTTGAGCATGTTGGGGACGGTGGTAGTTATGGTCTTTGTACAGACCATGTCACTTCCGAGCCTGTCACCGCTGACACCCTCCCTTATCCCGATCGGGAGCAGAAATATAAATTATGAGTTAAACTTTCAAATTGTAAATTATTATTATGTACAATTAAAATGTGTAATTAAATTATTTCATAAAAATTATAATTTTTCTTTTCCCGTGCTATCTAAATAAAATTGGAAACCCTACATGTAATAAACCAAATAAAGTTGAGAACCATATATGTAATAAACCCTTTAAGCCTCCCTCTTTAAATACCTAAAATCACATATTTAAAATTCAAACAACACAACTATGAAAGTTTATGAATAAGTATTCAATGTATTAATATTATGAAAAGATGAGTTTGATGAATGATTTATAATTGTTTTTCCCTATATTAGTGATTTTCTTTTTTTCTATATTATTTTAAAATAAATTTAAATTTACATGATTCAAATAAAGGTTTTAGTTTTTTAAGATGATAAAATTTTAATAAGCTATGTAAGTTTGAAAATTGAAATTTTAGTTTGAAAATTGAAAATTGTGAATAATTGAAGTGGTCAAATAGTGAAAAAAATGGTGAATGGTTAGAATATTTGTCAAATAATATAATTATGGAAAATGAGATTTCTTTATTAATCCAATTGATGGAAGAGTAAATTTGAAATTTCACAACATACTTAAATAATAAAAATACTACTTTTATTTTATTTATATTTATTAACGATAAATTTTTATATTATAATTTTTTTTAATATTATAATATTATTAAAACTATATATTTTAAATCTTAAATCTGATAAAAGCTTTCCCATTATGAAATATCCCAACAAAATCCATGTTCAATGTTAGAACTCTAAGTGAGGGGCAATGTTGGTATCTGAGGCAACTCTGTTCCCTGAATATAAAGTCAAATAATTGGCCAGAAATATTAAATAACCTTATTATAATTTTAATAGGATAAATACAACCAACTTGAAAAAGAGAAAAAAGGGTATATAGGAAAAGAAAAACCAGACTATGATAAGCGGCCTTTTAATTAAAAAAGACATGAAAGTCCATAAAAATCCATTTCAATTTGTGCGAAATATAGATTGCGAGTTTCCCCTTCGAATATAATTCTCTTCGTAAGGACTGTTCGTGCTATTAATATTGAATATTTGAGGTTACATTTTATTTATTTAATTTTTAATAAATTTAATTAATATAAACAATTTTAAAATTACACTACATTTATTAAATTTTAATAATCACATTTATTTTTAACATGAATGATAAGAACGATGGTAAAGTATAGGAGTTGTTTATAATGCGATTTTTTGGAGATTCCGGTGACGGAATCCGGCGGAAGAAATGAGGTTAAATTTCGATTTTTAGCAGTTAAAATGGTTTTTAACTGCATATTTGGATTCAGCACCCTGAAAAACCCTGGGACTCTTTGATTGTGCAGAAACTAGCTATCAAACTTGGGATTCCAATAAATTGCTACATAATTTTAACAAAAAAACCCACGGAAAAAACTTTCAAAAAATATCATTATAAACAACTACCAAAGTAAGTATATGGTACTTAACCCGTGTCGGGAATAACAAACCATGCCATTCCGTGATAGGTATCTTTCACTTTAGTGAAGAGCTGAATTCATAAGTATCTCATATAAAAAAAATATGTACTTTTCATAAAGTTCCGACCACCTCCATGTTGTCTAAAGTGAAGAGCTGAATTCATAAGTATCTCATATAAAAAAAATATGTACTTTTCATAAAGTTCCGACCACCTCCATGTTGTCTAAATAGGTTCGGTTGAGATTTAATATCATAAATTAAAATAAAAGTGAGTTATTTAAATAATGTTGGTCTATGAGAATTTTTTATTTATAAATAAAAAAAATTTTAAAATAGTGATTTGATATCTAAATTTATAAAAAAATATATATTTTATATTTTGATTTTGAACTTATAAAAAAAACATAATCTTAATTATTAAACCAACTCAATCTTAATAATGAAAAATATTTGTTTTCCCTACAAACTTCTCAAAACATAATAAAGAAAACTCTGAGCTAAGTATAACAGCTATTATACTCATATTTGATACTATAACACTGCTCAGCGACTCGTTGAGGGATGGTATTTGTTCAAAGGGAAGTCTGCGAACTTCAAGCCTATGTGAACGCCCATGAGAAATGAACATATAATTACAACAGCAAACGGCGGAATGAAACAAACGATGCCGGCAGCTTTTACAAGTAAAAAACACAGATTACTTTTATTACGAAAAGACCTTATAAGAGGTCACGAGAAAATCTGTCACAGCATGGAACAGATGGAATGACGTTATAGCATTGTCGACCACTGTACAAAATATTTACAGAGACGTTATTAACTTTAACCAGAAGCACCATGAGAGAAGGAGGTGGAGCTTCCATCAGAAGAGGAGGTGTCTCCATAAGAGGAGGAGCCGTCTCCATGAGAGGAAGCGGCGGCGGCGTGAGAGGTGGAGTGTCCTGGAAAATGAGAGATGATGGATTGGGCAATGGAAGAGGCAATAGCTTCATAAGAGGAGGAGGAGGAGCCGTCTCCATGAGAGGAGGAGGCGGCGGTGTGAGAGGTGGAGTGTCCTGGAAAATGAGAGATGATGGAATGGGCAATGGAAGAGGCAATAGCTTCCTTCACTTGCCCTCTTCTGGGAATGTTCCTGCTCTGATGAGCAGGCCTAGAATTGCTATTGGCCTGAGATGACATTCTAGCTATCCATTCACGTAGACGTATAATTAAATGTGAACACACATGAAACTATATTCTGTACGTGTATATATATATAGAGGACGGCAAATTTTTTATTTATTGTGATTTGATAATATTATTCTATTGATTGATTAGGGCAAAGTTCCATGGATCTGACACTCGTCGCCTCCATCCTGTGGCACTGATGATAATGGATCAGGTTGAGATATTCCGTTTAAAATATATATATATATATATAGTCGCCTCCATCCTGTGACAATAATGATAATGTATCAGGTTGAGATATTCTTCATTTAAAATATATATATACACCTTGATGATTTCGATGAGAAGGGAATGAATGACGACCATATGGATGCACTATATTTTCTTTTTGCTTTTGGAAGAGAAATCTTGTGTATATATGTATTGATGTTTTGTGCTTATATATTAATATATTCTTTTGCTCGGCAGAGTGTATATATATATATATATATATATATTCCATTTTTGGTAAATGTTCATAAGTTAGTGGAGAATCAGTATATATTCCATATTTCAATGGAGATTGTACACTTTAAAGCAGATATGTTTATATGTTTATTTCCAACTAATTGAGTTATGAAGATATGATGAAGATATGATCAATTTTTTATTGGGAATATACAAGAGGATAACAAATGCCAATTTGATTTATCATTATTATTAAAGAGGTTTATCATTAAAGAGGTTTGAAGATTTGATCAATTTCTTTTCGTAAAAGATATTTAACTGTGGAAGGCAAGTGTCACGCCCCTACAATGGCGGTAATCTTCCAACCGCACTATAGCGAGGTGCGGCACCACTGAACACTTACTTTTCACCACTACTTATGTTCATGGACTACGTCTAACCATTCATACTTAGTTTATTTTTCGTTACCAAGTATTATGTTTGTCTTTTATACAAGATGAAACCCATACACATTCATCATCAATAGCATTATACAAGAGAAATGCACAACAGTATAAAGGGAGGGGAAACTCCCTACAATATGAGTCTACCTGATATCAATATATATAATTTTCCACTTTTACAAAGTATACGCTAAATCTTGGGAAACCCCAAATTTACACTTAACCAAATTTCCAACTTTTGGCAAACTCAGTTACCTAGCTCGTCGGCGCCTCTGCACAGTCGCCGCACGACTCACCAACCCTTCATTCACCTCATCGCACGTCTTCACCCGACTCACTCTCCGTTTGTTCAGTAAATGCCCAAATCGTGTTATCTTGCCCAACCTCCGTTTGGTGGACCACACGCAGTCCCGCCTGCTCAACTCTCGTTCACGACCTTTGGTTCCAACCTTCGTCTTGGTGTGCACGACGCGCCCTTGCCCGGTCGCCCGTCCGCACGTTCACCTGCACCTTCGCACGACTCACCAGAGTCTACTTGAATGCCTTCACCCGAACTCATACACTCGAGTCACCATAGGACTTCACCCGGGTCGCCCGACGACCTCACCCGGCTCGCCAGAACGACTTCACCCAGGTTACCTGACAACCTCACCCGGCTTGCCCGGACGACTTCACTTGGGTCACCCGACAACCTCACCCGGCTCGCCCGAACGACTTCGCCTAGGTCGCCTGACGACCTCGCCCAGTTTTCCCAAACGACCTCACCCGAGTTTTCTGCCCAACGACCTCGCCCAAGTTCTGCCCGAATGACCTCACCCGAGTTTTTTGCATGAGTTTCTCACCCGACTTTCTTGCACGAGTTTCTCACCCGAGTTCTGCCCATCGTGTGGGCTCATTCGCACACTACAGAACTCCTTTGACCGAGCTCGTGTTGATCAAATGATGCCTTCGTCCAACCATTCGCCCGCCTATACATACGATTGGCTGGCAAGGCGTACCACCCAGCCGACCTTCGTTTCATCTGCCGAGCTGACTCATTCACAATGTGTTGCCTCACCCAGGAGGAGGGTCAGCCCACCGAGCTCATGGGACCGCCCTCTCAACACTTGCACAACACCTTATAAACTCATCTTCGGTTGTTTCACTTTTCATTTCGCACAAGCTCCTTGCCTGTCCTTCGCATGGTGAAGGTGACCCGGACCGTAGGTCCTTACATCCTCCCCCACCTGAAGTCATTATCGTCCTCGACAATATCTCATCCCAGCAACCATCTGTCACTGAGATATCCATACCAAGGCATACGCCCCATCGATATGTCATACATTGGAAAATAATCTCAATCCATGATCATCAACCACCCCATCACAATCTCCACATGCTGCTCCCATCGTGGAAGGCTGGCCCCTCCATCTCAAGCTACATGCTTCCTACAACATATTGTGTTGACCTCATCATGTATCGTCATCGTGTGAACCACTGCCATGATACTCCAACAAATGCTAACACATCTATGCACACTGCGCACCTTCATGACTTGAACTAGTCGGGTGATCAGTCCAATTGTCACGCTTGAACCATGAGAATGTACATCCTCATGCCATCATCAGTCGTTTCTCTGAACATCCTGTCACATCATCAACTCAGGTCCATGAAGTAGTCTCCATCTCATCTGCAACATGTTGTCCATGATGTTTGGTGTCAATGTGCTGCATGAAATCAGCTGCATCTATCCCAACATCATCATCCATCTGCAGAACATCCATCTCCTTAAAGTGAAGAGATCCCCTCATCAAACTCCAACTCTTGATGTGCCACATCCAGATCCATGAAGTAACCTCCATCATATATGTAATGTGTCATCCCTCAAGTCTGTCATAGAAACAGGTATACACCTGTCTCATCTATCCACGTATAGCCCATGATCATAGATCAATCAGCTCCCATTTGTCAAAAGTGGTTAAGTCTCGGCTCAACCCATGCCCAAGTGTTGCCACCAAGACATCATCATCGTTGTAGCTCCATCACTCCAAAGTGTCTAATATCGACCCTCCACATCAAGTCACTCTTCCAAGCCACACCCATACATGTACTCAAAAGTATGCACCCCATCTTACATCAAAGTCTCTAACCTCAGCGCCTCAATGCATCAGATCCTCTAAGTCCACCATATATGAAGTCCCCAAAAGTCACAACAATCTCATGTCATCATGAGCTCCATGTGTCATCTCTAACCAACATTCTAGCAAGCATACAAGTCTCAGCCCAAAGGTCTCTGCAAGATGCCTCAGCTCTCCATGTAGTAGGAATGTTCCATAGTCTGCTCACAACTCCAACCAAGTCCATGGCCTTGTTGTACAAGAGTGCACAAAATATCCATCGGCTCATAAATAATAAGTCTCCATGTCACACCAGCAAATCTACCTACAAAACATCCCTGCCTTGGCACTCCTCATTTGATGCCCATAAGTGACACCTCTACAAGTGCTCCTGTATAATGTCCCTGCATAACACTGCCATGCTCCATGTCTCCAACCTAATGTCCATGACTAAGTTGCCCATGTAGTCTAACCAAGTAGACCCATCACAACAATCGGTGATCCTCATCCAAGCCTGCAATCTTCGATCTAGTGAACTCGGTCAGCCAACCATATTGTCATCACATGAGTCTCTCCACATAGCTCCCCCACTAAAGGATCCACCAAGACTTTCTCTTGGTCTCGGCCATGAGAAGTTCACCCAAGCAACTCAAGTGTGTGCCCTTCTCCAATATGTCCATGAGTCATGCCAAGCACTTAGCTATATGGCTAAAGCATGACCCATCCTTCACAATGATCATCATGTTCCTCCCTTGCCACGAGCCCTTGTACCTTCTACCATAAAGTCACAAACAACCCCAAAAATTTCTGCAACATTCAACAATCCTTGCTTCTCCATACAAGGTCTCATCATAGACATCCATAGTAAGATGATCCCCTGCATCGGCAAACTGGTGTTGCTCTTCCCTACATATGGTTCATCTCCCAAAAGATCAAATGAAACACAAGTATCAATACTTACTTCATCATCATCATGAGGCTCCTCCATGTGAGTATCCTCACCCATCCATGTCTACAAACTGCACAATCCTGGTCCAACTTGATCAATCTCAAGTTCACCCTCCATCGTTGTCACATCTGCAACATCCTCGTATTGGTCCTTGAGTTCTTCAAGTTCTTCTTTGATCTTCAAACAACTTTCTCGAATCATCATGTTCTCGGCCTTCATTGAAGCCCATTCAAAACTCCATCTGCTCGTTATTTCCGATACCTTGTATCCGAAAGCTTCACATGCATCATGGTTAGATTCACTTGCCATAGGTTCTTCCACCATTTTTTCCATCATCCTTCTTTACCATTCACCAGGTTCTCGACAAAACTGAACCAGCTCTTGATTCCACTTGTTGGTAAGATCAGCTTCCTTCACTTGCACTCCACCTGAATCATCTCTGATACCATCGATCACGAAGTAACAGTGGGATCAGCTTCTTCCACAAATCCCCTTCACACTTCACCAGGTTTCCTGCAAAACATGCACCAGCTCTGATACCATCTGTCATGAAGTGACAGTGGGATCAGCTCCTCCCACAAATCCCGTTTGCACTTCACCAGGATTCCTGTAAAACCTGCACCAGCTCTGATACCATCTGTCACAATAGTGAAGTGGGATCAACACTTCATCGTCAACCTGATTAGCTTCCTGATCATCAGCTCTGATACCATCTGTCACGAAGTGACAATGGGATCAGCTTCTTCCGCAAATCCCCTTTGCACTTCACCAGGTTTCCTGCAAAACTTGGACTAACTCTGATACCATCTGTCATGCCCCTACACTGGAAGTAATCTTCCAACCGCACTATAGTGAGGTGCGGCACCACCGAACACTTTCTTTTCACCAATACTTATGTTCATGGACTATGCCTAACCATTCATACTTAGTTTATTTTTCATTACCAAGTATTATCTTTGTCCTTTATACAGGATGAAACCCATACACATTCATCATCAACATCATTATACAAGAGAAATGCACAATAGTTTAAAGGGAGGGGCAACTCCCTGCAATATGAGTCTGCCTGATATCAATATATATAATTTTCCACTTTTACAAAGATAAGCTAAATCTTGGGAAACCCCAAATTTACACTTAACCAAATTTCAAACTTTCGGCAAACTCGGTTACCCAGCTTGTCAGCACCTTTGTACAGTCACTGCATGACTTACCAAACCTTCGTTCACCTCATTGCACGTCTTCACCTGACTCGCTCTCCGTTTGTTCAACAAACGCCCAAATCGTGCTATCCTGCCCGACCTCCATTCGGTGGACCGCACGCAGTCCCGCCTGCCCGACTCTCGTTCACGACCTTCGGTTCCAACCTTTGTTTCGGTGTGCACAACATGCCCTTGCCTTGTTGCTTGTCCGCACATTCACTCGCTCCTTCACACGACTCACCCGAGTCCCCTTCGCACGACTCACCTGAGTCTGCCCGAAGGCCTTCACCCGAACTCGTTCACTCGAGTCGCCACACGACTTCACCCGGGTCGCTTGATGACCTCACCCGGCTTGCCTGAATGACTTCACCCAGGTCGCCCGATGACCTCACCCGACTCGCCGTAACGACTTCACCTGGGTCACCCGATGACCTCACCCGGCTCCCTCGAACAACTTCACCCAGGTTGCTCGACGACCTCACCCGGCTTGCCCGAACGACTTTGCCTCGGTCGCTCGATGATCTCACCTGAGTTCTGCCTGAACGACCTCACCCAATTTTTCTGCATGAGTTTCTCACCCGACTTTCCTGCACGAGTTTCTCACCCGAGTTCTACCCGTCGTGCGGGCTCATCCGCACACCGTAGAACTCCTTTAATCGAGCTCGTGTTGATCGAATGATGCCATCATCCAACAATCTGCTTGCCTATACATACGGTTGGCTGGCAGGTCATGCCCCTCGGCCGACCTTCGTTTCATCTGCCCATCTGACTCGTTCACAATGTGTTGTCTAGCGCAGGAGGAGGGTCAGCCTTCCCAGCTCATGGGACCGCCCTCTCAACGCTCACCCAACACCTTATAAACTCGTCTCCAGTTGTTTCACTTCACATTTCGCACGAGTTCCTTGCACGTCCTTCACATGGTGAAGGTGACCCGGACCGTAGGTCCTTACACAAGGGGTCGAAGAGATTAGCACAATGAATATGAAATGTAATCCAACGAAAATAAAAACATATCCAACAGAAAAAAAGAAAAAAAAAGTTTTTTTTCAATGTTTGTCTATTAAAAAATAATTATACTTAAAGTAGTTAAGTGTAATGTTAATAAATTAAAGTGGGAAATATTTGAATTAATCCTCTCATGAATTTGGTTAGAAAATATCAATTAAACACTAAGATAAAATTAATTTATTAATATATATATATATATATATATATATATATATATATATATATATATATATATATATATATATATATATATATTTTTATTTATTTATTTATTTATTTTTTAATTTAAATTTAAATTATTTTGGATATATTTTTATAGTAAATTTAGTATTAAAATAGATTTGTGTTGAAAACAATAACGTCATGTAAATTTAGTAGATAACATAAAGTTTATTTGTTGATCGAGTATAAAATATTATTTATAGAACTTAATTTTACATGAATTACAATATACAAAATCTTGATATTAATTGATATAATCATAAGAACTTCAAAATCCTTTATTTAATAGTATATCAGAGTACTCTCCACACAATATTTCCTAAAATATTTATTAATAAAAGTTAGAAAATCTTAACAAGTGTGTTTTGAAATTATTTTTGTTATATAAATAATTTTTTACATTAAAAAAATGTTATTATACTAAATTGGTTGAGAGAAATATTATGGAATAAGATATAATCTTAGGTATAAATATTCATGAAGTTAATTAGTGTAAGCATAAGGAAGTGATTTTTTTGGTGCATGTGTATTTATTTTTATTTTGTAGATATGAAATTATTTTATTATTGGTCTTAAAATTCTTCTAAAATGATTATATGAGTTTAATAGGATAGATAGAGTGAAGGCTATAAGATGAGGATTTATATAATTAGGTAAGTAGGATTGAAGCTTGGTGAAATATGTTATTAATGCTATCAAGAAGGGAAGATGTGGATATTGGGCACACTATCAAGGAGGAATAACTACATTATTTGGTAGATTCATTTGAAGAACAACCAATGTGGTCTAGTCTGGAAATTAATAGATTTGGTGACATGTTGCATTTTGATAATCTTTATTAGCTAGGGTCAAATTTGCTAGAGGAGGAGTCCATGGCTATAATAAGTGAGTTGGTGTAAGAGTGAAATGACAAGTTAGCAAGACCTTGACCTTGTGGAGGAGAGAGTGATGAGACTCTTTGTTGATTGATCGAGGATCACTAATGCATAAGTAGTGTGCCTCATGTAGAGGCTTATGAATTTGATCTTGCAAATATATAAACAATATTCCCTCAATGACACTAAGAAAAGGAAATAACAAACAAAAGCTTTGATGCCTTATAACCTTTAATGTTAGGGTCCTAACCTACTTAACCCATAGAGTAGATACAATACTATGTATTTCCATGTAGTGGAGGCCATTACTAATAAATAAGGCCTTTGTTGTAGTGTGGAGATGATTAGTGTAAGAATACTTACTAGAAAGCTCCTTTTCTAGCTCTTTCATAGGGGATAGAAATAGTACATTTAGAGGTAGAATCATTGTTAATGATTTCTTATGGAGTCGTTTGTATTATAATCTCAACTCTATTGGATGTTTCATCGTCAAAGAACCAAGTGAACGAATTTTCATAATAATAAAGGTATCCTATTTTGGCTCATATTGTCATTGTGTTTGTTGTTTTATTGCATTATGCAATATATCTAGATAATGTTTGTATTATTTCTTCAAATATTTCCTTTGGGTAAATTACAAGTGGTATTAGAGAAATTTCTTCGATATTTTTTTAAATTTTTTACTCTTAAAGGCTAGAGATCTATTCTGTCATCTGTAAAGAACATTGAGATTTATCATTACATAGGTAAACTTATAGTTTGGAACCATACATGTGGGAACTATAGAATGTTTTATCTAGTTGGAAACCCTTAATGTAACCCTTATTGTCACCCCTTCAAGTAGTATTGCATCATAGAGCACTTGTGTTTCACTTCCATGTACCCTCTAGTATATGGAAAATCTTGTAGGTATCTTGAAACTAGCCTTAGTTCAGCTGCTCGACTGTCTCATCATTATAGTGGCACCAAGAAAAACATTGTGGAAAATACTCTTATATCCATGGGTTACTGGGTAGTATGACTAAGGGTACATTCAACACTCTTTCCTTAAAGCCTTGACATATTGGGATAAGTACTACTATTGTACCTTGAAAGTATATCCAAGAGATATAACATAGGCTTCCCACCCCTCCCTTGTCTTGAGGACCTTCCAATCACTATTCCTTACTACGAGTTTATATATAATTTTGAAATATTGCACCATTTAGTCCTTGAAAACCCTTTTTCCTACATCTAGGTTGTGTAATTCCTACACAATCTTCAATATTTAGAGTTTTGGCATTTTTTCATCACAATATTATTTATCTAGGATTATAACTATTTAAGAGCTTAAAAAAGAAGAGGATAAAGTCATGAAATAAATACCATTAGTTGGGATTTATCTCAATATATCCCAAGTTTCATACTAATTGTAGTGGTACCCCTCTTTCATAAGTCCCCTTATTGTGGACTCGTACATGATATTATTTCTTTCCTGTCTCCCCAAGTCTAAAAAGTAGCATTGAAAACATTCATTGAAATATTTAGAAATCCTTTTATTGTGGACCTACTACAGCCCTTTTACTCTTCACTTATCCCTATCCCCTCCTTCTCGTCATCATTTTACTTGTGCACCCTCTCTAGATGATAACCCAAAGCTAAGACTATACTAGCTAAAATGCTTCCTTAGAAGATTCCTATGCCAAACTTGTAGACCCAATTCAAATAAGCTCAAGTTAATACCAATTAATATTTTATTGTAGTTAATTCCCAACTTGCTAACATTATTTCCAAGCTATTTGAACTCAATGACCTCCTTCTCGAGATATCAAGTTTCTCAACACTTATTTATTAATTTAGGTTCCTTAAATCCTCTTTTTATTTAAGATGTTCCTAGCTAGTGAACTATGCCAAGGCACTAAACTACTTTAAAATAATAGATCTCGACAAACTTTGTATCTTGTAGTAGGACAATAAGTTCTGAATGATTAATAACTAGGCTACTTTCCAACTCAATTAGAAAGTTGTTTTTGTATTGAATAATGATTAATGAATGCCATGAAATATAGACAAGAAAGGTTTCAAACATTGAACTAATTTCTTAATAATTTTGTAAAAAATACATACTAAAAAAGTAATTTCAACTATTAGAAAATTTAGTTAAATGTAATCGCATAACTTGTACTACATACAATTCCATAAAAAAGAAGATATGTTGAACATAAATGGTATCTCACATAAATATTTCAACTTATGAAATCCTCATAAACAATATATAAAGGACATATTGATGCTTAATTCTCACTTTATAAAACCAAGCCATATAACTTAGATTAACATTTAGAGGAAAATTACTTTGATTTATCTGAAAGTGCTTTACACATAAAATAAACAGATTGAAATTTGTTGGAAATAGAAGCTGTCTAAAATTATTATAATAAACTATTTTCCACCTACTTAGCACAAAATTTATATCCTTTTTCTTCTAAAAAGTAATTCCCTCGAGTTCTTTTCCAACTTTTATACAAAATGAGTACAATATACATTAATTGCGAAAGAAAATTTTCTAGGAAATGAATTATAAAATAAGGAAAATCATCCAACAACTTTAACTATATGTCTACCACCTAACCTTGCTTAGATGCATTGTGTTTGATGAGCTTCCAAGGCATTCAGGGCACAAATTTGGCAAGTTGATTCCAATTTTTCTGGATCTGGATGATTAAAAGTTAATATCTAATTCGGTGTATTTCTAATAAGTGTGAACAATTTAGAAAATGTTTTTGACTTGCTAGAGAAGATAAAAGTAAAACAAACGATGCCAGCAGATTTTACAAGTAAAACACAAACTACTTTTATTAGAAAAAGACCTTATAAGAGGTCACGAGAAAATCTATCACAACATGGAACAAAATGAATGACGTGATAGCATTGTCAACAACTGCACAATATATTTACACAGACGTTATTAACTTTAACCGGAAGCACCATGAGAGGAGGAGGAGCTGTCTCCATGAGAGGAGGAGGAGGAGTTGTGTTCATGAGACGAGGAGGTGGAGCTTCCATTAGAGGAGGAGTTGTCTCCATGAGAGGAGGAGGAGGAGTTGTGTTCATGAGAGGAGGAGGAGGAGTTGCGTTCATGAGAGGAGGAGGAGGAGTTGTGTTCATGAGAGGAGGAGGAGGTGTCTCCATGAGAGGTGGAGTTTCTTGGAACATGAGAGATGATGGATTGGGCAATGGAAGAGGCAATAGTTGCCTTCACTTGCCCTGTCCTGGGAATGTTCCTGCTCTGATGAGCAGGCTTGGAATTGCTATTGGCCTGGGATGGAATTCTAATATTGTAGCTATGAATTCTCATAGATGTATACTAATAAAATGTGAGCACACATGAAACAATATTTTGTACGTGTATATATATAGAGGATGGCTATTTTTAGTCCCTGCCATCTGGCAATGGCCAGGGACTATAGTAATTGAAACGATGGAATTTAACATTAATTTAACTTGCTTACCATTACAAATGACAAGTGACTATTATGAATAACCAAACTTTTTAAGAAAAAATAGTTTGATCGTCTTATTTAGCCTCTTCCCGAGGCGGGAGGGGCTAAAACATAAGTTATATTCATTTTTTCTGTTCGCATTTGGAATTTTTGCTTAGCAGAGTAAACTAATGCCAGCATTAGTTTAAAACATTAAATGTTATACTGAATAAAATTAAACCTATAACAATTGAATTGAATTAAACCTAAGCTTGTAAGCTTCACGGCAAGGTCAGAGACTTGGCATGTCCATCTGTGAAGGCTTCTATCTAGTGTGCTTGTCGCCTGCCAGCTACCACCGCTTCAATCTACCTACCATTCCATAAACTGGAACAATTGTCCCTTTCACCAGATTGCATGGGAGAGTTTTCCATAAGCCGGAGTCCTTGAGTCTTCGGAGTCCCTGAGTCTTCTGCATCATAATGGAGTCCATTCCCTGAGTCTTTTGCATCATAATGAAGATGAGATATGATGAGCCAGTTCTTCTACATCATAATGAAGATAAGTTATGATGAGCCAGTCTGCAGCTTGAAACTTGAAATAGTAGAGCAACAAGTAAGAAACAATTTTTCATTCTTTGTTGTCATTTCACGCAAAATCAATTTCCATTATGAATTCACTCTTTATCATCATTTCTTCATTTTGCATTCACTCTTTGTCATCATTTCCAGTCAAATTTCATACAGTGAATTTTCATTTATGATCTTTCATTGAACATAAAAATTTTCCAGTAAATTTTCATTTATGATCTTTCACTGAACAAAACTTTTTAATTTTTTTATGAAACTCTTAAAATCTCAGATTAGAAACAAAAAAACTCACTTTTGTGCAAGCTGGCTAGATTGATGGCTTGAAGAACATGGTCCTTGCTCCTTCCACCATGAATTATCAGTACTTTCACCTGAAACGTTTTCCTTTCATACCTTCTTTGGTTCACGGGAAATTGGATCAACTGGTTCAGTGCCTCGAGTATTGCCTGGTTCGCCGTTAGATGCATGAGGTAGATGCGGAAGACTACACCCCCTGTGAGAAACTGAAAGGTCGTGTAAAAGTAAAGGAACCCTGTAGGGTAAACTAAAGGTCTTGTGTCCCCTCTCAGTGCCGCATAATTCCTCTCCCCTCCTATGAAGCCCCTCACTTGCCCTTACTCAACACTAACATAAATGAAACAGATTCAACCTCATGTTCGTTCATGTTAAATATCTCACACACCAATAATCAATTATTTGTTTTCTTGTAAATCCATCACAAACGAAGACGAACAATGTGCATACCCTTTTCTGTATATAAGCATGTACTTACCTGTGACATGTAAGCATCCCAATTGATCTTAGTATCTATTAAAAAATGAACGTCTGGTTTAAACTTAGACGGAAGTCGAAAGACATGGAAAAAAAAGGTAGCAGATAAGACAATGAAAGAGGTAAAGGTAGCAGATAAGACAATGAAAGAGGTGGGAAGTTGGGGAGGAGGAGCGGAATTTACATGGAACATACACAATAATTGCACAAGTTAACAGACTGTCCGCGAGTCCAGTGCCTCGAGTATTGCCTGGTTCACTGTCAGATGCACGAAGCGGATGAAGGGTGTCACCTGGTTCAAACAAAGATAGGCTGACAAGAGCTCCCATCAAGGGTGGCTCTGGTCTTGCTACTGACTGCCCCCAGGTAAAAAGTGCCTTGAGTCCTCATTCTTTTGGAATCTCACGACTCTTTCCTTCACAAATTTCCCCTCCTTAGGTTATGCATGCGTTCCCTTGAAGTTGGTCGATACAAAACCCCAAGGCCCGAGCTAAATTCCTCATAATATTCATTTCCATAAACAAATGCCTTCTGAGGGTTCACCATGAATTCATTGCCATAAACATATGCCTTCTCAGGGTTCACTATGAATTCATTCCCATTTCTACTGACCTACATTATGAATGCATACAAAAACAAAGACCAAGAACGTTTCTTCCAATGGTAAAGGAGGTTTCAGAAGCATATGCCGCTCCCATCTGGTTTTATTTTGACATTGTTGTAGTTGATGACACCTTCGTGGCACGTACTGAGCCTCCATGGGGGTGGTTGGTGCAGCAGACAACACCTTCATTGCGGGTACTGAGGCTTCAAGGGTGTGGCTTTAGACAAGCATCTATCAACCTGTTTAGGGTCACCTTCCACATATCTTCGCTTCTCATTTTTGAAGTTCGGGAAGTGGGAGGCCATTCGCTGAAGTACAAGCTGAGCGTTAGGAGCAAGACAACATCTGTCAAAATGCATGTAAGCGAAGTTGTTATTATAAATAATTGAAACTTAAATTAATATTATAATTAAATTGTTTATAATTTTTTTTTCCCCTTTTTCATATATTTTCAATCTTTGAGCATTCTAATGCTACTCCTTGCCTCCTTTCTCATAACAGGTTTACGCGCGATTTCTTCCCTTCTAAAAGGCCTCTTCCTCCTTTACTAAATCAGGTGTGGTTTCATCAATTTTCTCCACAAAATCCCTGAAGTTCTCTTAATTTTTTTGAGGGTTGGGTTTTTATAGTGTTATCTATGGTTAATATCAGCGAAGGGCCTTTAGATCCGAAGGTATTATGGGGCAGGAATCTCTAATATATAGTTTTTTCCCGAGGGTCACTGTGGTGCTTGCGGAGTACACAGAATTCAAAGGCAATTTTACAAGTATTGCTGCTCAGTGCCTGCAAAAGCTTCCCGCTACCAACAAGAAGTTCACATACAATTGTGATAATCATACCTTCGACTACCTTGTTGAAGATGGCTTCGGTATGTATTTGTTTTGAGATGGTTTTTTTGATTTTTGAGTTTTTTCGGTAGACTTAGGGTTGCATTTTGTATTTCTTTTGGGAATAAGGGTTTTGCTTCATGAATTTATTGGGTTTCTGAGAAATGGTTTTCATTTTATTTTTAATGGTAAGTGAGGTTATGTTCTGTTGTGACGGGGTTTGATCGGTTCTTCTGACCAAGTTTGGATTTGTTTCTTACTTCTTGGGCTCACTGATAGCAGTGACTATAGGCTGGTTGGATCGTAGACCTGAAAAATCATTAAAATTGTAAACATCAAATATTAATATATGCTATGTTTTGTAACTAGTGGGATGATTTTCATTTGAAGAAGAGCTTGATGTTTTGTCGATGGTTCAGTTGTCAAGGAAGCAACAGGATTCAAACCAACGCCCTATCAGAGAATCGCTTCGTGGAGAAAAGCCCTTCTCTAGCATGACCATTGCATTATGAGGTCGAATGTCACGTCCTCAGGTTGTACTTAAACCCCATCAATTTTTTCTTATATATTATGTGAAACAATTAAGTAACGGTTCTTTCATATGATACGGTTTGGTTCCATCGTTTTCTATTCAATTTTAGGATTTGTGTCTTTGTTTTCAATTCAGTTTTAGTAATAATATAGATCTATGTCTAAGGTGTTGTTTTACCTCCAGGGAAAAAGGAATCCCTGTGGTTAGGGAATCTTGGTTAAATAATAGTATTGATAATCAGAAGGTGCAGCCCACTGCGACTTATGAGATAATGATTGATCTCCTTGCAAGTCATTATTGTACAGCCAGGGTTCATGGGCCTGAAATGGATCTGTAAGGACGAGCTTCAAACCAATCGTCTTTGGTAAGAAATTCAACTAACTGTTCAAATTGATTGTCTTTGACTAAGCTCTACCTCTATTTGTTTCATTTACTGTACAAACAACAACATCTGATTTACAAAAGTACGCACACAGCCACATGGCTTGCATGCAATCCTGATGCATACCCGATAATTAACGTATAACGTTATTCCGAGTTCAAACAGATGGTCAACATGCACGTAGTGTTGACACGTCTCCTGGGTTTCTTAGCACGTGTTGCCACGAGTTGCAACTTCCAGCATCGGCGAAGATGGAGTAATGTTCTGTGTGAAAAGAGGATATCAGACTAGCCTTTACAGGGTCATGTAATCTTTTATTTTAATGGGAAGGCGTGCATGCTTAGTCTAACTTACTTTTAAAACATTAATGGTTCTTACCACCAGAAAAACTTACCAACCACTCTTCCGGTTTCACCATATGGAGAAGCCATTGCAATGCCCACAAAGGAAATTTATATAATACCATGTTTACTTGGTACAAATATCAATAGATAAAGGCATTATATTCTTAGACATAGGGTTAATAAATCGATAAAGTGGTAACTCACAGAACTATGATCACCTGATAAATATGTGGGTTATTGGGTTTGATCATGTTCAGGATTAATCGAAACATAAATATTTTGCTTTTTCTGGTGTCTGCCTTTTTGTTTGAAATTTTCGATTAATAAAGTTTGTGTTGCTCAAATCACTAGATGTCTTCTTACCTTCCTTCTATCTGTAGTAACACGTTAAGGAAGATGTGATGTATTTCAGAAAGGTAGATGTACACGTGAAATGCATGCAAGCTTCGTGTGACAAGTCAAGTCTTCCGTGGGCGAAGCTGGAAGGGGGCCAGCTGGAATCTCCATGCATATAAAGGTGCTTGTGATTACACCATTCGAGCGAGAGTATGAATTGTTATTTCCATTTTTATGAATCTTTTATCATTGTACCAGCCCTTGGTTTTGTTGGTTCGCTGAACCCAACCCAACTTGTACTTGTCATTTAGGGAGTCGGGTCAATCCCCACTTGGCGTTTAAGTCCCTTGGTTTCTCACTTTGGTCTGCTGAGCCAGAACTGAGCGCCTGAGCCAAGAAGACAGGACCGTAAGCTTTCCACGCTATCATATACCTCCTGACATAAAGCCAATATGCTGAAGATATAATCACCCTGAAATCAATGGTAGAATCTGCTCTATAAAAGATCTGATATCCTGTTGTTGTTTCTTTGGAATCAGGGAACTCTGCCCACTGCGAGAATACAACCACTGATTTCAACAACTGAACCCATCCATCTAATGCGTTTAAACCCGCACCAATTTACTACTACAGGCCATGCTGCTCTGATACGTGCTTATTGACTTTACTTTGACTATGCTGCTTTAGCTATCGTTCTGCACTGGGCTATGCTACTCTCGTTTTAACCCACAAATATTGGTCTTTCTTGCTGTTCTATATGCCTCTATCTAACTATTGGTCTCTTGTACGCGACCTCTCAATCAGACCTTCCAATATCCAACCTTTTCTCAATGCTTTTCAATCCATGTAGTCTTTGGGGAACTTCACTAATTAAGCCACTGCCAACAAGAAAAGATCCTCTTTGCCTTCTTTCTAAGGTAGGGACAAGCTGCTTCGCAGCCTTCCTTGTTTTAATTGTGATTTGATAATATTATTCTATTGATTGATTAGGGCAATGTTAAATCACTCAACTCCATGGCTCCGACACTCGTCGCCTCCATCCTGTGGCAATGATGATAATCGATCAGGTTGAGATATTCTCCATATATATATATATATACGTTGATGATTTTAATGAGAAGGGAATGAATGACGACTATATAGACGCAGTATATTTTCGTTTTCCCTTCGGCAGAGAAATCTTGTGTATATATATTTTGATATGCTTATATTTTAGTATATTTTCTTTTCTTTAAGCAAAATATATATATGTATCCCAAGGAAAAGAAATATATATATAACCCAAGAAAAGAAAATAAATATACTATATATATAATATAATATATATATTCCATTTTTGGTAAGCGGTCATACTTTCCGTGAATAGAATCGGTATATATTCCATATTTCAATGGAGATTGTGCACTTTAAAGCAGATATATGCTTATAAGTTTATCTCACACCAATCGATTTATGAAGATACATATCAAATTTCATTATTGAGAATATAAAGAAGGATCTCAAATGCCAATTTGATTTATCATTATCATTAAAGAGGTCTGAATATCTGATCAATTTTTTTCGTAAAAAGTATTGAACTCTGGAAGGTATCGAAGGACTAATCCAGCCACAACACAAATGTATCCAACGGGCAAAATAGTTTTTTAAATGTTTGTCTATTAAAAAACAATTATACTTGAAGTAGTTAAGTGTAATGTTAATAAATTAAAGTGGGAAATATTAAATTAATTCTCTCATGAATTTGGTTAGAAAATATCAATTATAATACTAACATAAAATGAATTTACTAATATAAAAATTTCACTTTGTTTTAATTTAAATTTTAAAATTATTTTTTTATTGGGATAATTTTTAATTTTTTTTAGTAAATTGAGTATTAAAATAGATTTGTGTTAGAAAACAATAACGTGAAGGAAGTTTAGTGAATAACATAAAATTTATTTGTTGATCAGGTATAAAATGTTATTTGTAGAACTTAATTTTTAAGTGAATTATAATATACAAAATCTTTATCTTAATTGATATAATCATAAGAACTTCAAAATCCTTTATTTGATAGTATATCAGAGTACTCTTCACACAATATTTCTTAAAATATTCATTAATAAAAGTTAGAAACTCTTAACAAGTGTAAAGGATTATGAATTTGATCTTGCAAATATATAAACAATATTTCCTCAATGACGCTAAGAAAAAAAATTAACACACAAAAGCTTTGATGCCTTATAACCTTTAATGTTAGGTTCCTAACCTCCTTAACCCATAAAGCAGATATGATACTATGTGTAACAACCCTGGTAGAAATTCATGTAATGAAAGTTAATAAGGGAAAATTAAGACCACAATTAAGGCACACTTATTCCAAGATGAATGTTGGGCAAAGATATCCTAGCGGGCATCACTGGATGTGTGTTTTGGCTAAGGAAATTGGCAAAGGCTAAGGCAAAGGCATTAAAAAGCAAAATGACATTTTTGACATATTTATTTATGAAAATAAAATAAATTAGGAGAAAAGTAATATGAAAGGTCACAGGTTGAATGTGAGGAGGAAAATAATGGAAAATGAAGAAAATAAAGGCCTCATTCATAAAAGGGCTTCTGTGAATCAGTTGGTAATCTTTTGTCAGTTCATGTTTGGATCTCTCTCATTATTCTCTCTCTCTCTCACTCTTAGTCACTTAGAGTTTTCTTGGAGCACTCTAGCTTTGGATCAAGGAAGGAAAATAAAACATAGGGAAAGGAAGAAAGCAAGGATAAAGAAGAAGAGTAAGATCAACCATCTTCAATAGGTGTTGAAAAATGTGCAACAAGAAATGTTAAATTTAGAATGTGCTAAAAATAGACCTGCTAAAAATAGCATGTTTAAAAATAGCAGTTTGGCCAGTGAAGTCATTTGCCACATTGGGTGAGAAGTGAAACTGCTAAAAATAAAAAGTTCTAAAAATAGCATTTATGGGTCCCTTCCTATTTATAGCAGTCCCTAGTCTATCTATAGAAAGTAAAATTAATTTTGTTCGTAACACCAATTGGAAATATTAATTAATTAATTCAGTTGAGTTAATTAGTTAAGGAAATTCGAATTTGAAGTCTTTATGAGCATGCACATGAGTTGTCCCATTGATTGAGGAATTCATCCTTAATTTACTCCACTGATTGAGGGAATAAGTATGAGTTCTATAATGAGAGAATTAGTTGACTTAGTTCTAACTAGTCAAGTCTAGTTAGATTATTTTAACAAGTTGTTAAAATAATAAAATATAGTTTGTTAATGCTTGCATGCATGTAACAACTATTATTTTACATAATTGAGGATTCACTCATGGATAACTGTTGCATGTCAGTTCTGTCAGAGACCCAGTTGAGATCAGATGTGGGGCAATGTACTATCAGATGCTTGGATATTTCTAGTAAGTATTCTTTGCATGGAGAAGGATCTATTATAGGAGATTGCAGGACTTGTGGCCTATATATTGAGGCCTAGGTATTCCATGATTTTCATCTTCTCATTGAAGATCATCAGAGTACAGAGAGAGCAAGATAGTTATTGAGCTGATTCTTTTTGTATGTTGTTGAGGATCTCCACTTGATTGATAATACAGAGTTGGTGTTTTATGTTGAGGCTTTCCCCAATGATATATTCTGTGTTATGTGTGATTGATTGCTTCTTATCAGTTATATGTGTGCATGCTTGATGTTGCTCATGGTTGATTAACTTCCGCAAAGTTTATGGTAGATGTAGATCTAGTATTATGCTTTAGTACATTGCATATACCAGTTTGATCTACAGGTGAAATTTCTACATGATATCACTGAGCTAGCTAATTTGTAGAGAAAATTCTACATGGTATCAGAGCTAGTTGATTTGTAAAAAAAGTTCTACATGGTATCAAAGCTAGCTGATTTGTAGGAAATATTCTACAAAATTCTACATGGTATCAGAGCACAGGTGATCAAGGAGAGAGAAGTATATTGAGAGGAGATTTCAAAGTTCTGAGTTTTGGGCCAAGAGTTTGCAGAGAATATCTAAACATTTATGTACAAAACTTTCAGAAACAAATAACATATTCGGATTCCTTGTGGAAAAAATGCAAAATCAAAAAAAAAAATCGGCTGAATCGGAGTTTGGATTAGGGAGATATCGCTGCTTTAAAATCGACGTTTTTTCTAGAAAATTTCGTGACGACGGGAAAGTGGAAATAGATTGGTGTGCTAGCCAAGAACTTGTATGCACTTGAGGTACAAGATGCATGCAAAGCCTTGAGGAGTAAGGCAAAGGTTAGAGACTTGGTGGTTGAGAGGGAGGGTATATTACCTATCAACATGCAGAGCTAGAAGAAGTCTCAAACGACTGTGGAGGAGCCACGATTGGTGCAGTAGCTTCAGGAGGTTGTGGAGCAGCCACAATAAGGGAAGCTGAGAGGAGATCAAGTAGAGACATCTACACATGCAGAGACCTCCAGTAGGGGGAAACTTCGATCCAGGTGCGCTGAGGGATCACATGCAGTCATACCTCCAGGTAGGAGGTGGGGCGATATAGAGTGTTTGTCCCAAGGAGGAGGGGTAGGATCCTTGAGGTACCCAACCTTTTAGATGAGACCTTGCTACAGGAGCTTCGATGTGGAGTAGCAGGAACTGACTAATTAGGTAGAGATAGATGCGGATGGAGCGACAGAGGGAGCGACAATGCAGGGAATCCTAGGACAGCACATAGCTAGCAGGCTGCAACAATACAAGAGGCACAAGTGTTTTGCATAGTGCTAGGTGGCACAGAGAGGTGTGCAATGGATGCATGGAGATGTTGCAGTAGCGCAGATGTCAGAGAGGGAGCACTTGTCAGCAGCAAGTAGAGTTTCATCATCAGAGTATCTTCCTAGCCCAACAGAGTGGTCAGTTGGGAGTGTTTTTGTTTTAAGTGTTGTTGGAGCAAGTGGACCGGACAGATGGGTTGCATGCAAAACATTCCAGAGTTACAGGATAGAGTTTGAGAGGAAGTTTTTCTTGTTGAGAGGGAGTGTTGAAAAATGTGCAACAAGAAATGTTAAACTTAGAATGTGCTAAAAATAGACCTGTTAAAAATAGCATGTCTAAAAATAGCAATTTGGCCAGTGAGGTCATTGGCCACATTGGGTGAGAGGTGAAACTGCTAAAAATAGAAAGTTCTAAAAATAGCATTTCTAGGCCCCCTCCCATTTATAGCAGTCCCTAATCTATCTATAGGAAGTAAAATTAATTTTGGTCTTAACAGCAGTTGGAAATATTAATTAATTAATTCAGTTGAGTTAATTAGTTAAGGAAATTCGAATTTGAAGCCTTTGTGAGCATACACATTAGTTGTCCCACTGATTGAGGAATTTATACTTAATTTCCTCCACTGATTGAGGGAATAAGTATGAGTTCTATAATGAGAGAATCAATTGACTTAGTTCTAACTATTCAAGTCCAGTTAGATTATTTTAACAAGTTGTTAAAATAATAAAATATAGTTTGTTAATGCTTGCATGCATGTGACAATTATTATTTTAGATAATTGAGGATTCACTCATGGATAACTGTTGCATGTCAGTTATGTCAGAGACCCAATTGAGATTAGATGTGGGACAATGTACTATCAGATGCTTGGATATTTCTAGTAAGTACTCCTTGCATGGAGAAGGATCTATTATAGGAGATTGGAGGACTTGTGGCCTATATATTGAGGCCTAGGTAGTCCATAATTTTCATATTCTGATTGAAGATCATCAGAGTATAGAGAGAGCAGGATAGCTATTGAGCTAATTCTTTTTGTATGTTGTTGAAGATCTCCACTTGATTGATAATACAATGTTTGGGTTTTATGCTGGTGCTTTCTCCAGTGATATATTATGTGTTATGTGTGATTGATTTCTCTTGATCAATTATGCATGTTTCTACTTGATGTTGCTCATGAATTCGATTATGCTTCGGCTTAATGTTTTGTAGAAGTAGAAAAAGTATTATGCTTTAGGACATTGCATATATCGGTTTGTTCTACAGGTGAAATTTCTACATGGTATCAGAGCTAGCTGATTTGTAGAAAAATTTCTACAATTACAAGCGATGAGGGGCAAGATCTTTGAGGTACCCAAACTCTTGGATTATACCTTGCTACAAGAGCCCCAAAGAGAGAGTAGCAGGACTAGTGGATGTTAGTAGAGACATATGCATATGATGCGGTGGAGAGTGCTACAGTGCAGGAGTCCCTGAGCAGCACAAGGCTAGCAGGCTGTAATAATACGAGAGGCATGAAGAGTGTTGCAACAGTGAAGGATGGCACAGAGAGGTTTGCAACGGTGCGAGATGTAGGGAGTTCTTGCAGCAGTGCAGAGGTCAGTAGAGGGAGCACTTGTTAGCGGCAGAGAGGGATTCAGCATCGAGAGTGTTTCTAGCCTGACAGGGATGTCAGTAGTTGGATGGATTAGTTACTTCTCAGTAACTGAGTTGCAGTGCAATAGTAGTTGGCAGTATCACAATGCAACATGATGAGAGGGAGTTGTAGTGCAAATGTAGTGTTGGGAGAAAGGACCAGCAGTAGCACAGATGTAGAGGGAGTTGTTGTACGGATGTGGCAGTGGAAGTGGCAGGGCCATGGGAAAAAATACAGGATGCAACAGTGCAAAGGATGTTGGGCAGGGAAGCCTAGCATCAACATAGGTATCGGTGCCATATAATCAGAGTAATGCTCAGCGAAGAGTATTACTAGAGCACAATCCTCGCTAAGAGGGAGTGTTGATTTTAGGTAGCATCGGATACGCTCTGGACATGAAAAATGGTGGAGAGGCTAAATCACATGAGATCTCCAAGACCCATAAATGGTTTGGGAAGATTCTACCCGGTTTGGGAGATATTAAAATAATTAATATTTTTAATGGAGTTCCTAAGTCTAAACTTAGGAAAAATAAAGTATTAATGGGTATTAATATAAAACTGGGTTAGAAGGTTCCAAAGTCATGGATTAAGCCAAATGTAATATTAGTCATTGATTAGAGATTTAATCTCAGCCATTAAAGAACCAACAGGAAAAGTATAAGAAGATGCTTGAGGGTTAGTTGGAGAATACACCAGAGTGATCAGTCATTCGATTTGCTAGAGCGTGGTTGCTAAGCAAAGTCGAATCAGCGATCAGCAGCGAGGGGCCATGAGTACTGGAAAAAGAGGCTAATATAGTGTTAAGAAACCAGCGCAGAGGTAGAGAGTAAGACGCAACAACCAGAGTAGGCCACATAGAGCCCAATAGAGACAGCGCAGAGGCCAGAGGGCCCGTGTCATCGATGTAGATGGCTGCAGGAGTGACACAGAGGGTGCCAGAGGTTTCTTAGTGCCTTAGAGGGCTAGCACAGAGGGTTCTGAGGCTAAAGTAGAGCAGCAAGACGCTAACGCAGTGCTTCAGAGTTGCTGGAGAGGGTTTCGTGGGACAGGTTTTCTGAATAACTATTTCCGAATAGAGAGGTATTACTTCTAGTTGTTTTTCTCTGTTGGGTGAGCCAGTTTGGCACCCAGTTGTACTCAAGGAAATACTACATAATAATAAACCCTTAGAATTGTTGCATCGTTTTTCCTGCATTGGGTTTTTCCGGGCACGAGTTGTCAAAAAATAACAGTGTCACTTGTGTGTTTGTTTTATTTCAGTTGTTGATCTATAGATGTTGAGACTGTATCGTGTTTATTTCGTTATTTATATGTTTTAAATAAATTGTTCAGAATTAACAAGTAGAAGAAATAAACCAGAAGAATACATATTAAATTTCTAACATATAGAATTAGAAATTTCAATAGAGAGTACCGTTTCAGTGGATCCACGGGCCATGTCATTGGGCAAAGGAAGACCCATGGAGATATTTTCATAGTTTCTCCAAGCCCAATGAACCAGTCAG
Organism: Pinus taeda; assembly: GCA_000404065.3. NCBI lineage: Eukaryota > Viridiplantae > Streptophyta > Pinopsida > Pinales > Pinaceae > Pinus > Pinus taeda. The sequence goes on along the minus strand of APFE031606101.1, from coordinate 231,299 downwards.
AATTACTGTGGAATGGTTGGTAAAGAAGCATGAAGCAGCATCCAAGAGAGCACCACCAACAGCAACAGTAGAGGTAAACATACCGATGCGCAACAAAGGCAAGAGGAAGATTGTCGACAGCGCGGAGGCAGAGAAAAGCTGTAAGTTCTGAGCAAACCCACTTGCACAAAAAGCAGATTTGGCAATAGAGGCGAAGAGGCAAAAACGTGAAAGGAGGAACGTGCAAAGGCAGAGAGAAAAATGGAGAATGGAGGAAACATAGAAGGAGTTGCATGAGTTGAAGGAGAAACTCTGGAAGGAATAGGAGTTGTGCAGATATGAGAAGGAAGCATAGCAAGAACAAGTATGGAAGGAGGCATAACATGTACAGACAGATGAAACTACACCCGAACAGGTAGTTCACTCATATGAATAGTTGGCACCAAGCAGATAGGGTGAGCAATCGTAGGAGCAGGATTTTTCTCAAGAGATTGAACAAGCACTTGAGTATATGGATACAGATATGGAGCAACAGGAGTTAGAGAAAGACATCAACCTCATGCCTCACCACCAAGAGGTCGACCCACCAGCTTCACTAGATCCAGAGGCGGAGAAAGTCCCAAGTGACCAAGGAGACATTGAAATCCTTGGAGACAATCCAAAAGAAGAGATGCACAACATTTCATTCGACAAGTCACAACGTAGAATTGTGAAATCTCACATAGTGTCTACTCGGGATGATCACATATCTCCTGCACCATTTGAGAAATGAGTGATTTTGTCCAACGTGCGCAAAAATCCAACATCATTAGTCGATGCTACTAGAGCATATGCCAAAGCCACTAGCTCAAGTGTTTGCTTCTTGATAGCAGAGAATGAGCGAATGGCTAAGGAGTTACAGAAGGCCAAGCAGGGGGGAGAACTGGTTACAACGTCCTTCCGAGCACAGTTGAAGAAGGCAATAATGGATAAAGTATTGTCCCTTGATACAGTCATGTGGCCATTGTATTCCAAGTTTGGGACCGTGCATAAGGCATTTGTCCATCTCAACAGCTAGCAGCAGCAATGTGCTAAGAGAGCATGTATCTTGTCGAACGTGCATGCTTTTGTTTATTACATGCAAACATGGAAAATGAGATACAAGGGAGCCCTGTTACACTTTCCCAAGATGATGAAGCCTAGAGTGTTCGAGCTGAAGGCATGCATCCGGAGTCAGATCTGGAACTATGAATATATCTTGTCAAACATGCATGCTGTTGTTGATTACATGCAAACATGGACAATGAGATAGAAGGGAGCTCCGTTACACTTGCACAAGATGATGAAGCCCAGAGCGTTCGAGCTGAAGGCATGCATTCGGAGTCAGATCCAGAACTATGAATATCTCCCGCAGCTCATCGCTAGTTTGCAGGCTTCCCATGCATGGGTATTCAGGAGCATGGATGTTATTTTGTGCGCACATACGATCTCATATATTGGGACACTCACCAGACAAAGACAAAGGCACAGGTCCAAATGGAGCTTGACTCGTACTTTGACAAGTTGATGCACATAGCCACCAGCCCAGACGTGGTGATTAGTACAAACACCATGCATCAGTATGTCATTGGTCCGGTCGCACTCAAGAAAATGATGTGCATGTTATCAAATGATTTGGACAAAGGAGCTCGAGCAATGTACCCAGATGCTATGGAGGCAAGAGTTCATTTCCAGAAAGATGTCACCTTAGAGTACATGGAAACCATCACGGACTATTGAGCTTGGCATCAGTTTGTTACTATCAACCACTATGAGGATGTCAAAGAGCTGGTCTTCCCACAGTTATCCGAGTCATAGTGATGTCTTTCATGGCTTGCTGAAGTCTTTTTTGTCTCACATGGGTACATGTGTAGATTGTATGTAATGTCTTGTCAAGTGGAATTTCAAGTGTCGATAGTGGGATGTAAAATTCATAGAGTAGATGAAGAGTCATGAGGGTAGATGAACTGTCACAAAAGGGAATGTCAAGGGCCACCCCACCCTTTACCCTTTACTATATATAGTCCCTCATAACTCATTATAGAGGCTTTTGGTTAGCCAAGCTTCCGATAGGAGTATCTTAGAGAGATCTTGGACCATATTGTAACGAGCCTTAGCTTCTCCACTATGCAAAGCTAGTATATCTCTTTGGAGGAGCAGGTGGCAGTGACTGTAACATTCCACTATCGGAACTAGTGGCTGGTCATGGTTGTATTGTATGACTGGAACTTTGGTTGTGAATCCATTGAGTTGTCACATGCATTTTGTACCTCAACCTTCATCTTCGTACTCGGATGATCCTCCAGATGATATTGTCTTGTGTTCTTCCATTCCGAACCCTACACTTGTTGTGAATGAGGTCTAAGTCATCGACGGAGTTGGTGTTGCACAACAAACAAGCCCTATCATTCATGAAGAGTATGACTGGGAGCTTGAGAATTAACACTTGTCGAAGGATGACTCCCTTCTTTCCGAGCCTCCTTTGTTCTTTTCTAACATCTTTGGTGAACCTGCCATCCATGATTTCTCATGTGTATTTCCATCTACGGATGCACCCATTGTTGATCATTTGCATAACACACCGAATGTCAGTCCATCATCTGACAATGAAGATTATAAATTATTCATTGAAAATTCACTTAACTTTTCATTTTCTTTTTCTGGAAACATAAAGGGTGAATTTTTCGGCTTCTCATCTACCCCTCTGTTTGATTCATCAGATCATGAGGATGCCAATGAAATCATTGATTTTGTTGATCATAGATGTCGTGATCTATTTACTCTCGTATTCGATCATGATGATGATTCTATCACAATTGATTTTCAAAGCCACCTGTTTATTATTATTATCTATCTGTTGATGAAGTCGAAACACCCCAGACTGTCGAGGCACTTCAGCTCAAGCTGATGGTTATGTTAGGCCCTCACTATCTTGAGGTTGGTTTTACTTCCGATCAGGAAATTGTTGAAACACCCAAGGCTCCTCATCACTCATCTGTATGCATTGAATATCAATCTCACGCACAGATCATACTTCCTCCACTCGAACTACAAGATCCCATCGCTCATGCATTGGAGGAATCTTACATAGAAAGCATGTGTGCACGATGCAGGTTTTCTTTGTTTATTTCCTTTTCTTGCATGTCACAGTCAAGAGTATGCATATGCTTCACAACTGCATGTAGTGTCGCACAACACCGTGACAAGTCCATGGATTGCATGTCATGTACTTGCACTCACTTATGTTCTGTGGACACTTTGAAACTTAGAGTGTCTTTATCTTCATTGTTATATCTTTCATGTTTGCTAGTTCACATAGCTATGTTGCTTGCGAACCATGCCTTCACCAACATGGTTCAACCAATGCATCGGTGGTTGCATTGGAAGTATCATTTCACGTGATTAGGCCCATGCATCGTTAGCTTAGGAGTAGGAGTAGTGTTTTCTTTTCGTTTGTTTGCTTGCATGTTTGTCTACTTACTTGCTTTACATGTTTGTTTGTCTTCTTACTTGTTTTCTTACTTGCTTTTCTTTCTCATTTACTTCTAGTTTCTCTCTCTTTTTTTTTTTTTTTTTCTTGTTGTGCGCTCATAGGTTAGTTTCACATGAAACAATGCACGACTCTTGAAACAAGCTAGGTAAAGTACAAGAGGAGTTTTGCAGTTATTAATACTTGGTTATCAATTGTCATGCCTCTATGTGAAGAACTTGTTATCTTCAGTCCATGATACGCCAATGGAAAATACATACTATTCAAAGTGAACCTCTGTGAAAAAACAAATGCTTGCACACTAACTAGTGTCACCTACTCTAATCGATTATTTTTGGATTAATCCTTGTCATCTCGATTAAGTAGAGTAAGATGAGGAGGCAAACCTTAACAAGCATGTCAGAGGTATATATAAACTACTTCTCTGAAGGAACAACCTCTTATGCTCTCAATAAGTCGGGATCCCTCTTCCGTCTCTGAAATGAATAAGTGCTATGTACAGTTATGATAATGAAAAATGAAAAAATGAAAAGTGAAAAATTTCAAAATGAAAATGAATAAGGCAAAAGAAGAGAAAGGCTTCTTACGCAGAGAGGTGATGCAAGTAACTCCACTAGGTTACTAACCACGCTCACTGGCAATAGAGCCATGCTTGTGTTCCTGCATGACTTCACTAGGGTACTGTCCAGGCCTACTGGCAGCAGAGGAACACTAGACATGAAACTAAGACTCTGACAACTATACTACTTGTGCACCAATATAACCCTCATCCCCAATCGAAAAAACTATGTTGGCTTGGCTTGGACTGTGTGTCGACCGACCAAGGGCTTGGCAGATGCTATACTTACAATCAAGCAAGTGTGGAAACCAAGACAAACAAAGAACTGATCAATCATTCTGGAGGTGTTAGACTTTATTTTCATGAACAAGGTCCATTCAAAGAGTTGGAGTTCTACTAGTGTGTCGCGAAGTGTTGTAGCAGCTACAACCACCCTCTAAAATTTTTCCTTAGCTTCATCTTGGAGCCTCCCTACCAACCATCCTCAACAACATGTCTTGCACTATCAAGTACATGAGTTTCAGTGGTTTTCTAGTAGCTTGCCAGCTTGTGCATGATATTTTATTTAACCCCTTCATAGGTTGTTTCTCTGGACTTGGTCCAACTACAGGCTGAATAGTTCCCACAAGAAATTGCGCAATTCTGGAGGGGAACTAGTCTTCCCTCCATAAATAGTGCAATCTTGACTGACAGCCTGCTAAGCCCATAAAATGTGAAATCATGTCAATCAACCTTCCCAGAGAAAATTACACAACCTAGCCCAGCAGGACTGATCAACCCAAAAATTGTGCAATCCTAGGTAGCAGTCAGCTGCTCAACCCAAAAATTGTGCAATCCATTTGGGCAGCCAACCCAGCTCCCTCCCAAAAATGCACAAATTTCTCCCTCAGGAAAGTAGGTTGTTACATGTGCCATCATGTTGACCAGTTCCACCCAAGACCAAGAAAACTTGACTTGCATGCATGGGATGCTTTTTCCCTAAATAGAAAAAAGCAACATGCAAAAATCGTCCCTAGATTTTAGGGAACTATTTTTAGCAGTTGGAGGTTACATGCAAAGATCGTTTTATAAACTTTCCTCCAAGTGTCGCTTTTTCCCAGATTTGTGGAATGCCCGTCATGAGCCTAAAAATTATTTGTTCGACGCTTCAGAGCTCACTTCTTCACATCGATCTTGGAGCTTTTAAATCCCACAACACATTGAGGATTCTTCGACACATCCAACTCAGTTATTTCTGGGTAAGTCCGCTTAACTCGTCTTTTGCAACATTTCTATCACTTTTTGTGTTTTGGCTTGTGTGAGTGTTGTCTGCTTGATTTCTATGAATTCTTGTTGTTGTTTGAATTCATATTAGCTTGTACTAGAACCGTTTTAATTTTCATTGGTATCTCATTGTTGTCACATGCATGACACTATTTTGCACGAACGGTCACTGATTCGACGACTCGCTTCACAAACATGCATGTTGTTCTGTTTTCTGAATCTTGCATTCACTATTTCCATGCATGATCATTCACTCCTGCTTACACTCACTATCACCATGCATTCACATCCCCTTTTGCTTTCAGTTTCCCGTCGGCGGGTCTGGGAAACCTTGGCCCGGACTCTGCCTCACCAAGACAACATTATGCAATCATGAGAAGGAAGGCTCTGCCTTCCTCTCAGAAAATGTGCATTTCTACCCACTGACTATCCTCCAGTATTGCATTGCGTAATTCTGAGAGGCAGTGACTACTGGCCTAGAAATTGTGAAATGCATTCACTGGACCTGCAACCATTGCCAGCTGAAATTGCGCATTGCGCAATCCCAACACCCAGCTGACTATTCTAGATTGTGCATTGCACAATTCTAGCAACAAGGCAGCCTCCTAGTAGTCTAGACTACCTTTTGTGTAATTCTGATAGCCAGTCTCCCAGCCTCCCAAGAAAAATTGCGCAATCCTTGCCAGGAAATCGCCAGGTATGTTGCATGTCATTACTCAAGTTTGCTTTGGTTTTAGCTGACATATTTCTTTCCATGCATGTCATCATGTCTCTAAATATAGCAGGTGTTTGTCTGCCTCTCAGTAGTTCAAGATCAATGGCCTCCAAGAGAGTAGGATCAAAGGACACCAACGGAAGCACAATTGGAGCAGTGAGTTAGAGAGTGTATACAAGTTTGTCGATCTATGAAGACACCAAGCTGATTATAGACAAGGACATCAAGTTGAAATGACAAGAGGTCAATGATGCATTCGTAGACACATTTGGGGAAAACCTCGAAGACTGCCAAATCTATGTGAACATTCACAAGTCCGTCTTGTACTGGATTGCATGCAGGTATCCCATGTTCCCATGCGTGGACATGATACATTGGATTGTCTCACACACTGATCTTGAGATGATGACACTGAGTAGTGTCAGTGAGATGAAGATTTCTACCTTCAAGGCACATGATTATGAATAGATGTATCATATGTCGAAGCCATTGATCACCATGGAGACACCATTCAACATACCTAACAACAATGCCAACTCTAGGGATATCTTGAAGATCTAGGTAAAGGAGGCGAGCAAATTTTGGATGACACCCAACTAGGTTTACAAGAAAAAGATACTGCAGAAGGCGTATCAATACTTGGTCATCTTTGCATGTCACCTGTATGGCCAAGAGAGCATGAAAACCTTCCCACAAAGTTGGGTGATTGCATTGGACCAACTAGCCAGTGAAGGAAAAGCATGCAACTGGTCCAACATGTTGGCTCACAAGCTGAAGGAACAGGTAACACGAGCTCGACAGTCGCCCAAAGGTTAACAAGCATAAATATAAATGTTCACTTACATCTTGGATGCAATCTGTGCCTGTTAGGAGTTCTTGGGCTTGAAGTGGAAATGGAAATCAGCAGAGACCTCTGTGAACACTTATTGTAAAATGTTGTTTGAATGCAGCTTCAGAGAAGTTATCACACAACTATCAGATCATTTTGTCACCCCGGTGTACAAGATGTTATATGAGTAAGATCCACCTTGCATGTCGAAGGCAACAATGGAGGCACTGATCGACATAGTGGATTGGTATGCCTCACCGTTTGGCACCTTCATATGGATGTACAATGCGGAGAATCCTTCACATGTTTTATCGAAGTTTGCCTTGGACAAGCTCGTCATGCAAGAAGTATCATACAACATCTTGACAGTACTGTCAGCTAGGCTACACTGGAAGAAGAAGGCACCTTGGCCTACTCTTCCGTTGCAGATCTGGTAATATGAGATATGGAATTTCAGGCATGCGGATGTCAAAGTAGAGGAGATCAAGAAATAGACTCTCAATGCCCGAAGCTACAATTTGTATGACCCACATTGTTTTGTAAAAGATCACTGCACGAGAGTACAGTTTCAGTGGATCCACGGGGCATATCATTTGGTAGAGGAAGACCCATGGAGATATTGTCACGGTTTCTTCAGGCCCATTGAACCAGTTGGAATTATTGTGGAATGGTTAGAAAAGAAACGTGAAGCACCATCTAGGAGAGCACCAACAGTAGTAGTAGTAGAGGTAAACATATCGGCATGCAACAAAGGTAAGAGGAAGATTGTCGATAGCGTGGAGGCAGAGCAAAGTTGAAAGTTCCGATCAGACCCACTTGTGCAGAAAGCAGCTTTGGGAAGAGAGGCAAAGAGGCAATAGCGTGATAGGTAGAACGTGCAAAGGCAATGAGAAAAATGGAGAATGGAGGAAATCGAGAAGGAGTTACATGAGTTGAAGGAGCAACTCTAGAAGGAACATGAGTTGCACAGATAGGAGAAGGAAGCACAGCAGGAACAAGTATAGCAAGAGGTGCAACATGTATAGATAGATGAAACTACACCTGTACAGGTAGTCGACTCATCCGAACAACTGGCACCAAGCAGACAGGATGAGAAATATCAGGAGTATAACTTTGCTCAAGAGATTGAACAAGCACTTGAGCAGATGAATACGGATATGGAGCAGCAAGAGTTAGAGGAAGACATCAACCTCATGCCTCACCATCAAGAGGTCGACCCACCAGCTTCACCGGATCCAAAGGTGAAGCAAGTCCCGGGCGACCAAGGAGACACTGAAATCCTTGGAGACAATCCGGAAAGCGAGATGCACAACATTTCATTCGATGAATCACAACATAGATTTGTGCTATCTCACAGAGCGTCTACTCCAGATGATCATATATCTCCTGCGCAGTTTTAGGAACAAGTGATCATGTCCGATGTGCACAAACATCTAGAAGCATTGACTGATGCTACCAGAGCATATGTCGAAGCCACTAGATCGAGTGTTCACTTCTTGATAGCAGAGAACGAGTGAATGGCTAAGGAGTTACATATGACCAAGAAGGGCGGACAACTAGTTACAACATCCTCCTAAGCATAGTTGAACAAGGAAATACTGGATGAAGTATTGTCCCTTAACATAGTCATGCAGGCATTTTATTCCAAGTTTGATATCGTGCATAAGGCAGTTGTCCATCTCAACGACTAGCAGCAATGATGTGCTAGGAGAGCACGTATCTTGTCGAACGTGTATGCTACTTTTGATTACACGCAAACATGGACAATGCGATACAAGGGAGCCCAGCTACACTTTCCCAAGATGATGAATCCCAAAGTGGTTGAGTTGAAGGCACACATCCGGATTCAAATCTAGAACTATGAAGATCTCCCGCAACTCATCACTAGTTTGCAGGTTTCACATGCATGGGTATTCAAGAGCATGGATGTTATTTTGCACGCACATGTGATCCCATCTATTGGGACACTCACCCATGAAAATACAAAGGCACAGGTCCAATTGGAGCTTGACTCGTACTTTGACGAGTTGATGCGCATAGCCGCCAGCCCAGACTTGGTGATCAGTGCAAACACCATGCATTCGTATATCATTGGTCTAGCTGCATTCAAGACAATGATGTGCATGTTATCAGACGAGTTAGATAGAGGATCTCAAATAGAGTACCTGGATGTTATGGAGGCAAGAGTTCATTTCCAGAAAGATGTCACCTTAGAGTGCACAGACACCATTGCGAACTATCGAGCTTGGCATCAGTTCACTACTATTGACCACCATGAGGATGTCAAAGAGCAAGTCTTCCCACTATTGTCCGCTTCATAGTGATGCCTTGCATGGCTTGCTCAAGCCTATTTTGTCTCACATGGGTACATGTGCAGATTGTATGTAATGTCTTGTCAAGTGGAAGTTCAAGTGTCAATAGTTGGATGTAACAACGATAGAGTAGATGAAGAGTCATGAGGGTAGATGAACTGTCACAATGGGGAATGTCAAGGGCCACCCCACCCTTCGTTATTTATATTCCCTCGTAACTCATTGTAGAGGCTTTTGGTCAGCCAAGCTTCCGATAAGAGTATCTTAGAGCGAGCTTGGGCGGTATTGTAACGAGACTTGGCTTCTCCACTATGCAGAGCTAGTATATCTCTTTAGAGGAGCAAGCGGTAGTGACTATAACATTCCGTTGTCGGAACTAGTAGTTGGTCATGGTTGTATTATATGACTGGAACTTACACTTATTAATATGATAGAGCCAACATGTTTCATGCATATGTCATATTGTATTTTAGCTATCTTGTTTACTTTAAATGATATATGTATCTGTTTTTTTACACATGCATGTGTATCTATTTTCTGTATATGTATGTATGCATCTTACTGAAATGTGTTGTTGGTTTAACCATCAGTTTGAATTGCTAGCTTACTTGCCTTCCATGTTGTGATCCATCTTTGCTCGTGTGTTCCTTCTTAACTCCGTGCTTTCACAGGTTTCCAAGGGGCGCACTCACCTCACCCTCTGTGTGTTAGAACCGCTCATGCACCTTCCTTGACATGTTGCATATGTCACACCCTTTCTACAAACATGGACATCATACTTTCTTGTGTGTGAAACCGCGGTCAAGGCGATACCATACAACCCACTGCTAGGACTCCTACACCAAACAGTTTGAAGTCTATTTGGGACTTCTTACTAGGGAGATCCCCTGACATGTTGGTAGGTCAAGGACAGTCAACACCAACCAGATTGGATAACTAAAGCAAGGGATGAATGGAAGAACGATGAAAAAGTGTGGGAAATCATTTAAACGTTGCAGCAAGATCCTAGTATATCTTATAACTAGAAAAATGACTCATTGTGGTACAAAGATCACTTATACCTTTGTAATAATTCCCAACTCAAACAAAATATTCTTCTGGAATTGCACACCTCTCCCTTAGGAGGGCACTTAAGATTTTTAAAATCTTGCCACAGGGTTAAGAAGGAATTTTTTTGGGATGGCCTTAAATCTGATATTCAAAAGTTTGCGGTAGAATGTTTGGTTTGCCAACAAATAAAGTTGAGACAATTAATATCTCGGATCCGTTACAACCTTTATCCATTCCAAGTCAATGTTTGGAGGATGTTTCAATGGATTTTATCACATGTTTACCCAAGTCCAAAGGAAAGAGTGTCATCATGGTGGTATTTGATAGACTTAACAAGTATGCACACTTTTGTGCATTATCTCATACATTTAAATCTAGTACAATTTCTACTGCATTTAGGGAAACAATTCAAAAGCTACATTGAAACCCAAATATTATTGTAAGCAATAGTGATCCCATTTTCACTAAAAAAATTTAGATGGAATTATTTTCTTGTCTAGGTACTCAACTAGCTCATAGCTCATCTCATCTTCCTCAATCTGTTGGGAAAACTGAGATAGTGAACAAATATTTGGAAGGATATGCTCGTTTCTTTGTATCTGATCAATAAAAAACAAGGGTCAAGTGGTTACCTCTGGCTAGATGGTGGTATAACACATCCTTCCATACTGCAACAAAAATGACCCCATTTATGGAACTTCATGAATATTATCCATCATATCATATTTAAGATAAAATTCTAAGGTTCAAACAGTGGAAGATCACACCGAGCATCAACAACAAGTTCTCCAACTCTTAAAGGATAACTTCACTTGGGCGTAGAATAGAATGAAAGAACATGCATACAACATCACAATGAAAGAAGTTTTGATGTAGGCAACTGGCTATTTTTACAGCTACAACCATACAAACAAATGTCCCTCAAGTAAGCTAAGAAGGATAATAAATTATCACCAAAGTATTATGGTACTTACCAGGTGTTGCAAAAGATTGGTACTATGGCAAACAAATTGTAGCTCCTGCATCTTCCTGAGTGCACCCAGTTTTCCATGTTTCATGCTTAAAGAAGGTTATAGGTGGCAAGCTCCCAGATCAAACAATATTTCCAAAACTTGATGAGGAAGAAAAAATCATATTGGAATCCAAAGCAATCATGGAAACAAGAACTTGACAGCTACGAAATCGATCAATTTCAGAGTATCTCATCAAGTGGAAGATCTTACCCATTGAATATTCCACATGGGAGGATGAGAATTCTATATAGAAGCATCCAGAACTACTCAGGCGTTGAGGACAACACTTTTTCTAAAGAGAGGGGCATGTTAGGTCCCTATAATACTAGCGTATTCCATCATTTTTATTGATAGTGTAGCCCCCTTATTGTTATTGTTGTGCCCCCATATTGTTATTATTGTGCCCCATAGAAGCCTACTATTGTTATTGTTGTGCCCTTACATTATTATTATTATATCATCTCTTATTATATTGTGACCCCTTAGACTCCTATGTATAGAAAGGATGTTTTTTCATTTGAATCATCCAAGAATTATTCATTTATGTAATTTAAACGATCTTTCCCCCTCAAAGAGGATAATTTTTAATTCGTTGATCTATCTATTTGTGAGTTGGTTACATAACAATTACACCTACACATCTCCCCTATGCTAGACTGTAGAGCACCTCTAGGCACAAAAATTTCATAAAATAAAACAAAAATTGGAAAATCCAAACACTTTTTGATAATTTAGTTAGCTGAAATATACATCACTAAAATAAAATGGGAAAATATATTTCTAATAAGATAAATGTTTTGGTTTTGGTGTTATGAGATCGATACTAACTATCATGGTGTTCTGACTATTTTTATTAATTTTTGACATTAAAATTTGTGGAAAATTATTCAGTTGAAGTGGCAGTCTCCTTTTTACTGTATATTCCTTGTTTATTTAGGTCATTCCTTTCTCTAATTCTTTGAATTTTGCAAAGATAAATTCTCTTGGAATGTTATGTAGATCGATGCAACCCATGTTTGTTTTTCCTTGTTGGAAAAGTACCTAGGTTTGGTCTTCGTAATTGTCTTTGTACTAATATATGATGTAAAGAAAGAAAGAAAAAATATTTGTTTAAGAAGCATGGGTGTCATGCTTGATAGGTTAAGGCATCCATTGAATGCCTTTAGGATTTCTTATGAGTCAAAATGAAGTCAATATCTTTTCTACAAAAATTCATTAGACCTTTAGCTACAAGTCCACCATAAGATGCATCTACAAGTCGGCCTAAAGAAGCAATAAAAGTCAACCTCATTACCTCGCTATTTGACATGGCGAAATAATTATATAAAGGAGGTAATTTAGATTCATTTGGAGAGATAAATATGAAGTTTGATGAATTGACAAGAAGCATATTAAGGACTAGCAAGAAGCACACAAAAGAAAAAGGAGAACTGAAACTTATAGAAGTCTGCTCATATTGAAATCTCAGGAATTTGAGAATTACAAGAAGCTAAAGGAATCCGAGAATTTTAGGAAGGAGGCACAGTTAGAGGTCTGAAAGTTACAAGAAGGAGGCACAATAATAGCATATCAAAGGTCTGAAAGGTGTAATTAGAGGTACAATGATATGTTAGAGGTCTAAAAGTTATAGTAATAAGTTACATCCAAACCCTTAAAGCTTGCAAAAGGTGGCATCTTGTTGTGTTGACTTGAAAAGAATTTTAAAGAAATGTTGAAGAGTTGACTTATAGCTAGAAGGTGGATTGACTTGGTCATTGGGTCTTGAGAAGTCTCATTTTGATATGATTCTATAAGAAGGAGATTGTTTGGGTTTTCCCCAAGAAGTGGGGCTTTTCTCTAGCATGGAGCCTACATTTGGTATCTTTTGCCTCTTGTAATTTAATTTTTGGTAATTTCTTGATGAAAGAGAACTAAAATAGTTAATAAGAAGACAAAAAACTTCAAAAATAATTTTAAAGCTAAGGAGAATCAAATGATTGACCTACAACTACTTTGATTTTCCAACATTCCTTAGAATAACTTCATGTTGTTCATTTTTCCTCATAAGCACTTCATGTTGTTTGTGAACTTATATATACCTAACCTCATTTTTTTTCTTTCCTTTGAAGATTCTCAATTTCATGTATTACCTATTTTATCCTAAATTTTATGACTTCATTTTAGATTTTCTTCGTTCTGAAATATATGTTACCTTACAATTTGAAATGTTATGCTTTGATGTGCATGGATGTTACCTTATAGATTGAAATGAAATACTTTGTTGTTCATGGAATCTGTGTAAATGTTTCCTTAACATATTTTGTAAGGGTGATGGGAATATAGTCAGCAAAGTTGATTGTTTTGATTATGAATTTTTCTTTATTTCAGTCTCTACAATTATCCTATAAGGTTTTTCTTTTGTCAGGTTCTATAATTCTTCATTTCTTCAATGTCAGCGGGTATACCGTTTTCCATACAACCTTGTTTTATAATGCACCTGTACATATATTGTTCCATTGATTTTTCAAGAAAAAAATTAACTAAAATAAAGCATAGATATTTTGGTCGATAAGAGAAGAATTATATCATTGATTATGTCATTTCATGCATGATTTTGACTTCTGGTTTTCGAAAAAATCAATATCTATTTAATTTTTATAGTTTGGTTTTGCTTGATTTTTATACTCTAATTTGAAAGAAAAACCATTGTTATTTTATATTAAGAATTCAAAGAATATTTTTATAGAAATTATGGACAATAAAAATGATCTATTATGATTTTATCTTCAAGATTATAGGCATGTGCCATGTAATTTGCTAGGCTTGTTAGCCTAATGTAATAAACAACCTTTAATTATTCTTCAAGGAATGGAGACTATGATTTTCACAAACTTTTAATGAGTCTTAAAGGGATGGAGATTACATTTTTTATGAACTTTTAAAATTAAGTAGGGAATCTGTTAGGGTCCAACCCTAACCCCTTTATTTTTGTACTAGGGTCGAGTCATAGTTATAGTTAGTTAAAGAGTCAATAAAGCCCGTATTAATAATTGTAAGTGGTTTACCTGCATTTAAGAAAGGGACCACAGTTAGTCGCAAACATGCCATGGTATTACATAGATGGTATTGAGAGAACCATGGTAATGACCCATGGTATTGTATGTATGAATCCTATATAAAGTATAGATACTCCCCATTGAGAAATATTGAGTCTAATTTTGTAATCGAGCTCTGCTCTGCTGGAGGTTGCCCCCTCGAAGAGGGAAGTGAACATTGCTTTCATCTCTGAATAATAAAATACTTTTTTTTCTCATTTTTTTCTTTGTTCTCAGTTGTATTTCTTCGCATATTTGGTATTCTAGAATTTCTCGTAGGTCAAGAGCATAACAAGTGGTATCAAAGCACTCTCCAGGGCCGGTGGTACCTCCATTTTTGGCAGAAATGTTTTTAGGCTAGAGATGTATTTTGGTGTCTTTAAACCACGGGATCTGTCGTTGAGTGCATAAACATGTGGATTTGGGGAGGCATGCACGCAAGAAATACAAGAGGTGGTCACGCTTATTGGACTCCCTCATAATCCCTGGGGGTACCCCTTCAAGTAGTAGCGTATTAGACAGAACTGCGCACAAACTGCCTTCCCCATACCCTCTAGGTATATCAGAAGCCCCCTAGGCTCAGTTGAAACCTCACCTTAGATAAACCGTTGGTCGTCTTGCTACTAGAGTACACTAAGAACAACACTCGATGACATTACTCGCGCGCGCGTACGATAGGGTAGTCGGGTAGTACGGCTAAGGGTACAGTTGATCCTCCTTAGTTGGTGCCCTAAAAGATTAGGCCAAATACTATTGTTGGATCCTTATGTATATTGTGATATGTACCACCAGACACTCCTTTGAGACCATAGTTCCCTCAAATCTCTAAAGATCGCCCATTATCTTATTTTCCAGATCAGATCTAGCAATTAGGGTTTTGTCACCGCCACAAAAATTAGATCCACCAGTTGAGGTTCTACCACCACAGTACCATTTAGTCCAACTCACACTCAGTAGCTGGGGTTTCACAGGCAGATCTGACCATTTTCATAGTGAGGCTTGTGGCTCCTATAGTCTGGGCCCGACCATACTGGGGAATGTAGTTTTGTGTTCCTCAACAAAATGTAATCAAGTTCAAATTTGATTTTTGATGGTGAACAACGATCAGACATAGCAAGGCTGAAATCATTCACCTGGAGATTCCAAATTAGTTTCGAGATCAGATCCAAGGACTCCACTGGAGGATGAACCTAACCAGCAGAAACATGAAAGGACAATATGGAAATATCAGGTATTCAAGTTGGAATTTCATCCAAGACATTATGTTCTTTATTATAAATTATTTCTTCTCTTTTCCCGAGACTCTCAAGAAGGATTTACAAAGTATATTGTATTCAAGGAAAGATCCTAGACCTGCATTTGATTCCTTCCCTTAGAAGATTGTGAAATATTCACATGCCTTTGATCTTGATCAAGACCCTTCATCCGAATCTCATGATGACCATCTTCAAACTGATAAGCCTCAAGAGACAAAGCTTGATTCTACACCTTCTGTACATATTCCTATACCTTGTAAAATTCCAGATAGATACAAGCCTCTAATTTTACCTCCTATATCCCATGTTTTCCCTAAAAATCATTACATATATCTACCAAGATTTGATGGTGAATGTGACAACATCACTGCTGAGAGACATGTACTGAATTTTGAGTCTTTTCTTGACCTTTTTGAAGTTGATGAGAGGATGTCAATATTAGGCTTTTTGCTCTTTCTTTGCAAGGAAAAGTCAAGATTTGGTTCAAAACCCTGCCTGATGCGAGCATCTTAGATTTCTAGTAGTTCGTCAAAGTTTTCCTCAACAAGTGGGTGGTCAGACAAAACCTTTCTTGATTATAGAAGAGTATAACCAACTGAAAATATTGCCAGGGGAGACAGTACAACAGTTTTCTACCAGGTTTAATCAAGTCTATTTTATTTATGTCGGTTAATATAAGACCTCCTCCTGGATCCTCTCTCTTGCACTACTCGGATGCCTTTGATCCAGAAATGGAGTTTCAACTGAGAGAAAGAAACCTTGCAACACTTGAAGAGATGCAAAACAATGCAGTAGATGTAGAGGCTAATTTGTTGATCAGAAGGGCAAATTTGAAGGAAGAAGAGATGAAGAACATAGATCCACAGGAATCGACCTTTTTAGAGGTAAAGCTCGACATTTTGGTAAGTGAATTGGAAGAGATGATGCAAAGGATCACCACAAGGAATGAACATAATGTTCAAGACCATGGCTCATTGATTGAAGAGGAACAAGTTGCTAATCCAAAACGTTTTCTTTATTATCCCAGTTGTCATAGACCTGATATTGATTGGTTTATAGATAATTTTGGAGAAGAGAGATCTGTTGATATGACATGTATGCTTGATGATGTGTTTTTTACTGATGATTTTCCTCAGTTTGATCTGTATGATGATGATTATGTCCTCCAAACACAAGCTAGTTTTGCAGATAAATCAGCAGCTGGTTTGTGGAAAGAGGAAGTCCACTTTAAGCAGCTCGAATACAGTGATGAGCCAATGCATATCAGCTATGGAAGTGAGGAGGAAAGTGAAACAAATTTTGAAGTAAGTGAAGGATATTTTCCTTTTTGTTTTGCTTCATTTCAGATCATCAGAGACAACTTTCATTCAATCAGAAATCAACCGTCTATAAGTTTTGATCTGGACCATCTAAAGGACAATGAGCTCCTTGTTCAAGAATTCTCATATCTATATTTGCAGCCACCGAATGCCATTGATTTTCAAGTTGCAGATGATTATCAAGTCGCAGATGAATAATTGGAATCTGGAACATATGATCAAATGATGCAATATGATTCCGTACCATTCTGTTTCAAATCATTTTAGTTTTTGAAGGGAAATTTGCATAGTATATCTTCAATAAAGGATGAGAAGCCTATAGAAAATCATGCCATCTCATTGGAACCAATCGAAAATGGGTTCCAACAGTATTTTCAAGTTTTTCACGATCCAATAGCTGATGTGTTGGATGATGTCTAAAATCAAAATCTTTCTCCACTAGCTAACTGTGAGATTGAAACACACATTGATACAAACTTGATCTGGCAGCAGGTTTCTTTGTCATTTTCAGCAGGAGTCTCGTCACAAAGCTTAGACAAAAGTTTTCATTCATGGTATGAGGAGGAGAAAAATAATCCATCGAATGAGCTAAGTCCCAGTGCACATGAATTTCAAGATCTTTATGCAGTATTTTTGGAGTCGGATAGAGAATCTGTATTATTCAATGGATTTGTTTACAATTTTTCATGGAAGTTGCTTTCAATAGTTCTCTCTTATTGTTCATAAGAAAGCGCTTGCGGAGAATTCAAACAACGGCTAGAATGCTTACTTGGTTGCTTAGTTGTTTCATTTCACATGATCAGGTGATGAATGGAACAATTAGAGTAGGTTTTATTGAATAAGCTCCATTTTGAGCATATTTTCTAGCTTTTCAGTTTTGTTTTAGTATTGAGTCACTTTCAAGTCAGTTTGTGTCTTTGAGTAGTCAGTTTTCAGTCATCCATTTCAGTTTGTGTTTTGAGTCCTTGCCCAATGGATAAGGATACTTGGTCTATGGCGTTCTTGGAACCTCCAAGGCGCTACCATCCCCAATGGAGCCAATGTTAGTGTTATCCTTTGAAGCCTTCCATAAGTGATCAAA
Source organism: Pinus taeda (assembly GCA_000404065.3). NCBI lineage: Eukaryota > Viridiplantae > Streptophyta > Pinopsida > Pinales > Pinaceae > Pinus > Pinus taeda. Next base: position 213,341 of record APFE031606101.1, on the reverse strand, counting down.
TATGCTCTTACAAAGTGGTCTCAGGGTGTCAAAGTCAAATTTTGTCATTTCACTGAGTCTTCAAGAAAAAATTGGTTACTAGGTATTAGGTCTAGGGTTGTTTTAACTCCTTCCAAAGTCTTCAAAGTATTGGTCCATGTCACCATTTAGCTAGTGTACCATCATTCAAAGAGTTTTCATCATCATTTCAGGTTCCAATGGGTCATTTTACATCTTGTTCGTGCTTCAGTTGTACTTGGGTAAGCCTCATTTTCCTCTCCTAGGGTTTTGAAGGTAATTTTTCTTGGATGGAAAAATGATCAACAATACTTATATCCTAATGCTCATACAACTTCCCCTATCCTTAATATACCTTCTTAAACGCTTCCCATCACTCATATCCCTCAAATTCATCATTTTCCCACAAACCCTAGTTTATTGCTACAATTTGACAATTTACTAGGCTAGGATTATGTTTTTCCCTTTTGGACCCCTTCCCCTCACTCAATATTTGAAATTCCACTTTTCGCTACTTCCTAACATCCCTCCTTACTTCCCAAAATTTTATCAATAATTTAGAATCCTCTCATTCCCTTCGTTTCCCTTCATTTCTACAAATCCCCTATTCCACATATTGGGCTAGGTTTTATTCAAATTATGTTTATGAGCAAGAAAAAATGAATTTGACAAAAGTGAGAGACATTTTATCCATCATTGACCCAAGAATAAAAACCTCTTTCATTTTTTACACAAGTTTCATGGTTTGGGAGAAATGTTGAAAACATGATTGGCCTCAGGAGGATTGATGCACTTCTAGAGTGACCTTTGGAAAATCAATATTTCACCTAGTTGGGATGTTCAAATGACTTTATTGATGATTTAAATAATATCTAGACAAAGTGAGCTTTCGCATGAGCTATCATGAGCTCAATTTGGAGTTAAGGAAGACGTTCAAAAGTTGACTACAGTAGCACTTTGCATTTAGGCAACCTTATTCTGCACATTTTGACTAGTCTTGGGATATTTGACTTTTGATAGGAAAAATGAGCTCCAAATTGAAAAATTCAAAATTTTTTGGAACGTAGAATCGACATTATTTCCATTGAGCTATCACATGCCCAATTTTGACATTGGGAAGGTAGTCAAAACTTGCCTTGAAGTTGGCACTACGCATAGGAACAGTGGCACTGCACATCAGAGGGTCGGCGTTGTGCATCAGGCAGCTTTTTCCTGTGTAAAAATACAATGGCGTTGCACATTGGGCTCAGTGTGCTACGCATTGGCCAGTGAGGCTTCAAAACCAAACAAATTCATCTCAAATCCTCCCAAATGCTTCATTTTCCTTCTTAACAAGTGCACTCACTTTGGAGCCTAGGTAGGGTTTTTTATGCTTCAATTATATTTTTATCTCCTAAGACTCAAAACCCTAGTGTGTTTTTATATCTTATTTTTCACCACTGAAAAATCTTCCTCCTTGTCTCAATATTCCCATTTTCACTTGCCCTAAACCTACCCTTTTAATCCCATCTTACTTAACCCATATCATCTTCCCCTATTTCCCTACAAAAATTAATCCCTACACCAAGCTCTAAACCCCCTCACATCAAACCCTAGTTCCTTATAAACCTCACTTACCCTCTCATTTCATCTCACTGTTGTTTTCCTTCTTATAAGATCTCTTCATACTCATCTTTTCCTCACATAATTGTCCGTCATTCATCAAATCATCCCAAAGAGACAAAAAATGGAGCGAGACAGTGAGTTTGAATATGAGGAAGACACCTTAAGTGATAGCTCTAGAGAGAGGAATTTGTAGCAGAGAAAGCCTCACAAAGGTCATAGAATAATCAGGGAGGAAACTATCAGCATGAGTGAACTACTTGCTTGCCCACTAACCACCTCACGCTTCAGACATTAGTCATGTTTTGATTTTCTATGAAATGGTAGAGAAGCATCTGGTTCCCTTGACTCCAATTGAACAAGAAGTGGCTAATGAGAGAGAAATATGGCTTGAGAGAGTAAATATACACCTTGAGGGTCTTCTAAAGAAAGCCAATAGAGACAAAAATATGCTTAGGCATATGGCCTACCATCACTTGACCCAGAATAGGATAGGTAACACGAGAATTAAGCACCTTAAGGCAAGATTAAGGAGGTCCTTAAGAAGCAAAAAGAGGGGTGAAAAACTTGAGATCTTGGCTGATGTTACAATTGCCCAACAAAGTAACCAATGAAGTACATTTGAGCCAAAACTGGGCAAATTTTGGAAAATTTTTGTAAATTTTGATTTTTTTGAATTAGGCAACACAGGAAATTCTGGTGGATGCGCAACACCACCGGCATTGCAAATTGGATTGGCTCACTATTTTTCCAAATGGCTTATAGTTTTGGATTTAGCATGAAAAAACAAAAAAACCCAGAAAATTTCATCAAATGTGGAGGATATCTTGACCACCAAAAGGGAAAAAAAAAACACTCAAAAAGTGTCCTCTCTGCCACTTTTTGGACACACAGGAACCAGTCTTGGGAGAATCCACTTTTGAGGAGGGAAATTACCTCTAAAACAGAAAATTCAAAGTGTTATAGAAACTAGACAGGCAGGGCTTTCCAACAAGCTATCTTGGGCTTGATTTGGATGAGTGGAAAGCTTCCAAAAGTAGCCTTGAAGTGGTGCTGCGCATCAGGTAAATTTTGTCAATTTTGCCTAAAAGTCAAATTTCGCCTAGTCTCTTCAACAGTTGAGTTTTTCTTCTTTTCTTGGTAAATTTTGCATGGTAAATGATGCTATATGATGTAAATGTTGATGTAAAACACTTTATGGGGTAGATACATCAAAGCAAAGGTAATTTTAAACTAAATGTATCAGTTTCCTTAGTTTTAGAGGCAAGTTGTTCCACTGCCTATTTTCTTGTTCCTAGTTTAGATGTTGTTGAAACAGTGCCTTGACTCATGGATTCGACCCCTAATGGATAGCTCAGATGGTTTTGAGGTTTATATGATGTCTTTTCTCAGTCATCTATAGAGGTTGGACTTTGGTAGAAGTGTTGGACTCACTAAACATTTGTAACAACAGTTTGGCAAGGAATAAAACTAAGTTTCACAACTACTTTTGTGGGATTATTGTGACAGTGAGTTTATGTATTGTTTCTTCTTTGTAATGAGTTGTTCTGATGTTTTATATGTATCCACATCTCTCTCTCTCTCTTCTTAACTAAATGAATCGAGGTGAATAGACAAAATACACTTAGTTGTAGTGCTTTGTCTTGGGATTGCATTTAGTTTTCAATGTTTTCAACTGTTTGAAGAGGATTCGTAGTTTATTTATGCCCTCCTCAACTCCTCAGCTATCTAAACTACCATCTTAATCCATTTCTAATACATAAACACTTGTCTACCTCGCCCCACAGAACATGATTGTATCCCTGAGTTGATTTCCCAAACCCAATCTGCCTTTTCCAAATATACCTTCTCCAAGTGACCCAACAACCGAAACCTAAAATAAAAATAGAAACCCTAATATACTATACCTAGCCTAAAATCAGCATTCATTTCAGTTATCTCAAGCCCTAGTTGTCAATATCCTAATTGAGATTGACAAGGAGAGAGCCCTCTTCCGACCTGATAGGGCTAGCTACCAGGTTAAGCATGGTTTGATGTTACCCTAGACCTGCCTTCCTTCAGCCTAAGGTCGATCTAGGCTCTAACAGTATGTATGAATCCTATATAAAGGATAGAGACTCCCCATTGAGAAATATTGAGTTTAATTTTGTAATCGAGCTCTGCTCTGCTAGAGGTTTCCCCCTCGAAGAGGGAAGTGAACATTGCTTTCATCTCTGAGTAATAAAATACTTTTTGTTTTTATAATTTTGTTCTATGTTCTAGGTTGTATTTCTCTGCATATTTGGTATTCTAGAATTTCTTGCAGGCCAAGAGCATAAAAAGTGGTATCAGAGCACTGTCTAGGGCCAGTGGTACCTCCATTTTTGGTAGAAATGTTTTTAGGCTAGAGACATATTTCGGTGTATTTAAACCATGGGATCTGTTATTGAGCACATAAACATGTGGATTTGGGGAGGCATGCACGTAGGAAATACAAGAGGTGGTCACGCTTGTTGGACTCCCTTGTAATCCTTGTGGGTACCCCTTCGAGTAGTAATGCATTAGACAAAACCTCACATAGACTGCCTTCCCCATACCCTCTGGGTATATCAGAAGCCCCCTAGGCTCACTTGAAACCTCACCTTAGATAAACCGTTGGTCATCTTTCTGCTATATTACACTAAGAACAACACTCGGGGAGATTACTCGCGCATATAATAGGGTAGTCGGGTAGTACGACTAAGGGTATGGTTGATCTTCCTTAGTTAGTGCCCTAAAATATTGGGCCGAATACTATTGTTGGATCCTTATGTATATTGCAATCTGTACCACCTAACACTCCTTTGAGACCATAGTTCCCTTGACTCTCTAAAGATCGCCCATTATCTTATTTTCTAGATCAGATCTAGCAATTGGGATTCTGTAACCGCCACATCAATCAAATCCACCAGTTGAGGTTCTACCACCACAGTACCATTTAGTCCAACTCACACTTAGCAGTTGGGGTTTCACAGGCAGATTTGACCATTTTCATAGTGAGGCTTGTGGCTTCTATAGTCTGGGCTTGATTTTCGCAGGACAATGGGCAGGACCAAGTTTTCTGGAGTTTGGCCACTGCAGTATTGATTAGCAGGATGCTTACAAGAGACTTAGCCCATAAGATTCAGGATGATGAGCTGATCATAGTGGTACCATTCACTTGACCAAGATCTGTGCATTGTAGAAACCAGAGCTCAAGTGATGGCCAATAAGAAGATTGAGCACCTTGAACAAAATTTGGATTCTTTCCAACGCCTAATGGAACAGATGCATAAATTCATGGCACAATTCAATATGAGCACGTCGGGGTTGCATCCAGAGGCACAAGGTATTAATGAAGGCCTTGAAGGAGAATCTAGCCATCTGATTCACTTCCATGGTAATCACCAACATTCCCACCCTCGCCCACCCAAACTGGACATGTATAAATTTGATGGCTCTAATCCGGCAGTATGGGTAGCACAAATGGAACAATATTTCATTGTGAATGATATCCAAGATGATCAAAATAAACTAAGTGTGGGATGGAAATGGTGGTAGTGGCATCAGAAATGCTATCCCAGGAACATAACTTGGAAGGTGTTCTCAAAATCTCTTTATGATCACTTTGACAGAGAATCTAATTTTTTGGGTCGTCTTACTAAGCTCCAACAGACAGTCATAGTAAAAGACTACATAGCAGCCTTTGATACATTGGCCATCCGCACAAAAGGTCTAGGAGATGAATTATACTTGGAATGTTTTATAAGTGGTCTCAAAGAAGCCATTCAAGCCCATGTCCGAATGCACCACCCACCTACATGGATGGACGCTTGCACAAAGGCTATTGAAGTGGAATGTGCTTTAGCTGCCTAGTTGCCTCGTCCAAATTTCATAGCCAGGGGATAAATCACTCAGGCTTAGGGCCCTACCCAAACACTTAAGGTTCAAAAGGTGTCTCCAACAGAAATTGTTGAAAGAAGAAAACAAGGATTGTGCTACTACTGTGATGAAAAATACTCCCCGGGCATAAATGCAAGGAACCAAAATTCTTTCAAATTAATGTTACTGATCACAGCTCATCTGAAGCCCCACTTCTTGCTGGACAAGAGGACGAAATTGAGGAAAACCACCAGGACAATGAACTCCCAGCTACGCCAGAGGAACCAATTATCTTGCTACATGCTTTGGAAAGCATTTTTGCACCCCAAACTCTCAAAATCAAAGGCTTTATTAAACATCACCATGTAGTAGTATTGATTGATAGTGGAAACACTCATAACTTTACCCATCATCGAGTCGTCAAAGTTGGTCATTGTTTTTTCAGGTAAGTCTCTAATTTCCAGGTCCAAATTGCTGATGGGGGGTAATGAAATGTGAACACTGCTGCGAAAATATCAAACTTTAGATGGGAGACTACCACCTAAAGACCCACATGTTTGTGATTAACATGGGTGGTTGTGACATTGTCTTGGGTGATGAATGGCTTCACACACTAGGCCCAATTATCATGGATTTCCAGGAGTTATATATGATCTTTAAGGAGAATGACCACATGCATACCCTCTGTGGACTCTAGGCACGTGCTCCTTCTATCATCAGCTCGCATCGCATGGAAAATTTGTTGAAAAAGGACCATCATGGAGTTATCGCCCAGTTTAATGCCATCCAGGCCATAGAGCCCACTACTCTTCATATTCATCTTGAGATGCAACATGCCTTAAATTGCCACCAGCAGGTATTTAACAAACCTAAATAACTTCCACCCTCTAGAGGGGAACATGATGATAGCGTCACTTTGGTTTCAGGGGCACAACTATCAAAAGTGCACCCATATCGATATCCTTTTTCCCAAAAGAATAAAATTGAGAAAATCATCAAGGAACTCCTTGAAGCCAGTGTTATTCATCCTAGCATCAGTCCTTATTCATCACCAGTGGTCATGGTGCTCAAGAAAGATGGGGAGTGATGCATGTGTCCAGACTTTTGGACCCTCAAGATGCTCATTGTCAAAGACAAATTCCGTATCCCAATTGTTGATGATCTGCTTGATGAACTACATGGTGCTCAATTCCTTACTAAGCTAGATCTTCGCTCTAGCTATCACCAAATACACATGAAAGAAGTAGACATTACCAAGACTTCTTTATAAACTCATGAAGGCCAGTATGAATTCTTGGTCATGCCATTTGGTCTCTGTAATGCCCCATCCACTTTTTAAAGCCCCATGAATCACTTGTTGAAACCATATCTCCAAAAATTTGTCCTCATTTTCTTTGATGACATTTTCATCTACAACCTAACCTGGTAAAAACATCTTTAATATGTAGACCTACTCTTGCAACTACTCTAGAATCACAAATTATTTGTCAAATTGTCCAAGTGCTCTTTTAGCATGGAATAAGTCAAGTATTTGGGCCACATTATGGGTCGTGAAGGTGTCCGTGTGGATCCCAAAACGATACAGGTAATGCAAGATTGGCCCCATCCAAAAACCTTGAAGATTTTGAGGGGATTCTTGGGTATCACATGCTACTATCACATTTTTTTTCGCAATTATGGTCACATTGCTATACCCCTCACTAACCTTCTCAAGAAAAATTCATTCCTCTGGATTGAAGCAACACAATAGGCATTTATGGCTCTCAAACAAGCCATGCGTTCCACTCCTGTATTGGCACTACTCGACTTCACCAAATCTTTTGTGATTGAATGTGATGCTTCAAGTACTAGTATTGGTGTTGTCTTAATGTAGGAAGGTCGACCCTTGGCTTTCACTAGCCAACAACTGAGTGGGAAACATCTGAGACAATCTACCTCTGAGAAGAAGGTGATGGCCATCTTACATGCAGTAGATACCTGGAGACCATACTTATTGGGGCAGTGTTTCCAAATCCGTATAGACCATCAAAGCCTCAAATATTTTTTGGAGCAATGTCTTTCCTCGCCCCAACAAAATAAATGGCTAGCCAAAATGTTGGGATATGATTATGAGATAATTTACAAGAAGGGGCATGAAAATGCAGTAGCGGATGCTTTATCACACCAATTTGAGGATGAAAGCACCCTGGTATCAATCTCTCTTCCCATACCAGATTGGATTGAAGAAGCCTACAAGGAATGGTTTTCACACCCGTATCTCTCCCAACTCATTAATAACTTGAAAGCTCCTAATTCCTCAGTTGGCTACTCTTGGAAGGATGAGATTCATCGCCACAGGGATAGAGTAGTTATATCACCAACATCCACCCTCAAAACACGCATTTTGTTAGAGATGCACTCATCTCCCACTGCAGGCCATGCAGGCTTTCAGAAGACTTATGCTTGCACCCACCATTCATTCTTTTGGACGAGCATGAAAACTAGCATTCTTACTTTTGTAGCTGAATGTGAGGTGTGTCAACGCTGCAAAGGAGAAAAATTCAAGTTAACGGGCACCTTACAACCATTGCCAATCCCTACCTCCGTCTAGACAAATGTTTCTATGGATTTCATTACTGGTCTCCCAAAGTCAGGAAACAAATCATTCATCATGGTGGTTGTGGACAAACTTTCTAAATATGCTCATTTTTTCACTCTACTCGACCCATTTACCCCCACTTTGGTGGCTTAAGCTTTCATGGACAAGATCTTCAAACTGCTGGCATGCCCACTTCCATTATGTCTGACCTTGATCCAACTTTCACCAGTAACTTTTGGCAAGAAATTTTCAAGCTACAAGGCACCCAACTCCAACTAAGTACTTCCTATCATCCCCAAACTGATGGTCAAACTGAAGTAGTCAACAAATGTTTGGATACATACCTAAGGTGCTTCACTTCAGAAAAGCAACATCAATGGGTACAGTGGCTACCTTTAGCTGAATGGTGGTATAATGCTAACTATCATGCAGCCACCAAGATGACTCCATATGAAGCAATGTATGGCCAACTCCCACCTTCACCTATTCCTTATATCCCTGGATGCTCTAAGTTGCAAGCGGTGGATCAACTCCTACAAAACCGTGCAACCATGATAGCTCGTCTCAAAGATAATCTCCATCAAGCTCAGAATTGAATGAATCAACAGGCATACCAACATCATTTAGAGCACATATTTCAAGAAGCGGATCAGGTATTCCTACGGCTAAAACCATATAAGAAAACATCACTCAAAGAAAAGCACTGCCAAAAATTAGCTCCAAAATTATACATACCTTATCAAATACTTCAGCGCATTGGAGCAGTAGCCTACAAGATAGCCTTGCCACCAACTACAAAAATCCATCCAGTCTTCCACTTCTCATGCCTTAAGAAAGTGGTGGGGAATAATGACAAAATTCAAATCAGTCTACCTGAATTGGATGAAGAAGGTTCACTCTGGCTCCAACCTGAACAGGTCCTCGATATGCGATAACGACATCTGTGTGGCCACACGATCAAGTAAATCCTCGTCAAGTGGAAAGAACCCTCTCCAGAAGATGAGACCTAGGAACCAACAACTATTCTTCAGCAATTTCCGCAGCTTCAACCTTGAAGACAAGGTTGCTTTTCATGGGGGAGGGCATGTTACCATCCAACCCTAACCCCTTTATTTATGTAATATGGTCAATTCATAGTTATAGTTAGCTAAAGCGTCAATAAATCCCGTATTAATAATTGTAAGTGGTTGACCCACATTTAAGAAAGGGACCACAATTCGTCACAAACGAGCCATGGTATTAGATAAATGGTGTTGAGAGAACCATGGTAATCACCCATGGTATTCTATGTATGAATCCTATATAAAGGATAGAGACTCCCCATTGAGAAATATTGAGTCTTATTTTGTAATCGAGCTTTGCTCTGCTGGAGGTTTCCCCCTTGAAGAGGCAAGTGAACATTGCTTTCATCTCTGAATAATAAAATACTTGTTGTTTTTCTCATTTTGTTCTATGTTCTGGGTTGTATTTCTTCGCATATTTGGTATTCTGGAATTTCGCGCAGATCAGGAGCATAACAAAATTCATCAAGAAGTAACTCTCCTTAATGAGTATAATGATTTTGTCTCCCTTTCATTTATCAATTTTGATCCTTGCTCATTACGCTGAAAGGTGTTTTATTTACAGATTTGGGGTGAGAAAACACTATTCACTACAACCAATCGCATAGCTACATTTTCTTCCTCCTCTATCCATTGAAAGTATGACACGTAGCAACTCTGTCGCGGTTTTCTAACTACGTCGTGGCTCTATCATCCTAGTGTCATCCAGACATTAGTTATTGACGATTTGAGATCATTGAAATTGAATCCTTTTCATGGAGACTATCAATAGCCACCTCACATTTTAGGTTACAGAAAATAAATCAAGGAGATTAAGCATAAGATTACAGCAAAGTTGGATGTGATGAAGTAGTGGAATGAATCCATGATTCTATTTTTATATTGGCATTCCCACTTCATTGTCATGATTCTCATAGAAGATTCATAAGAATTTACCATAATTTGCCCAAATTCAGATTCAGGTTCGATACTAATTCATTCTTGGAAAAGTGAGCTTGATGTGGTTTGTGGAAAATGATAGTAGATTAGAAAAAAGAATAGAATATTTTGTGACTGGACGATGAAGAAAAAGACACACAAAATGAAAATGGGAGAGGATGGTATATATCTGGGTGGGTCTCCCACAAGAAGAATTATCATCTTCTTGTGAGTATATCATTGTAATTATTATCATCTTCAAAAACAATGTCTATTATAAGCATCCCCGAAGTGGAAGTTGAAATGAGATAGACACCACCTAACGCCAGGATTGATGCCAGGACTGTTTAAGCCAGCATTGTTCAAGCCTCCACTATCTTCTACAACATTCCTTCTACTCTCAATAAAGCTAAAATATTGATAGTTGATGGTGTTGTTTGTGGGTCACAGTTGTTTGTGTTTCTAGAGGCTTTTATCGGTGGCTATCCTCAAGGTTCTAGTTTTGGTGTTGTAATGTATATTATCTCTTTGAAGGGTTGAGAAAAGTTTCATAAATACCATGCTTCTATTATTGATGTGCTAGGTCTATAAGTAAAGATGATAACAGCTACAACTACAAAATATAAAGCGGATGTAGAAATGGGAGTGATAGAGAGAGCAAGTTTCACACTATATTGTACAGTTATTTTATTTGATTCTCAAGGAAGATTCCTAGGGAAACACCATAAATTAATGCCAACATATTTGGAGCATCTGATTTGGGGTTTTGGTGATGGATCTACCTTAGCTAAGTATGACACAACAATTGGGTGTGTGGGTGGAGTCTTATGCTGGGAAAACCAAATTGCTCTTTTGAGAACAACTATGCATGCTAAAAGGGTGGTACTGTATTGTGCACCAACTGTTCATGCAAGAGATTCATGGAAAATATCAATGCGTCATATAGGCCTAGAAGGTGGATGTTTCGTGTTGTAATCTAATCAATGTTGCAGAAGAAAAGACTTACCTCCTCCACCTGACTATGTCTTTGGAGGTTCAAAGGAGAATATGTCTCTGGAGAGTGTTGTATGTGCAAGTGGAAGTGTTATCATTTCTCCTTATGGTACTGTATTTGCAGGGCCCAATTTTGAAGGGGATTATCTAATTAATGCATATCTCGATTATGGTGAAATCACATGAGAAAAGTTTGATTTTGATGTGGTTGGGAACTATTCAAGACCTGATGTGTTAAAATTGATGGTAAATGAATATCCAAATAATCCTGTAACATTTTCTTCATTTTCTTCAGGGATAATAACATTAGAAAAAAAGGACAGAGAGAATGTGTAAATTTAATCTGCAAGCATGGCCCATACATTCAGATGCTTCCTAAATGGATTTCAATATTGTCATCATGGTCAACTATGCTACCATATGGCATGATGGACAAGCTTGAACAGGAATAGAAGGAACAATTTTTTATTGAGAATTGTTATTTACATATCCAAAATGTAGAACTACATAGACCATATTTTTTGTAAAAGTTATCTTTGATGACTAGAAAGAAAAAATTTCCATTGCAAAACCATGGAAACATTTATTTAGGTATTTAAAATGTAGAGCTATAGACACCATAGCTTCTGTAGTAATTTATATTTGCATATAGAAAAAGTTAGACATTATTTTATGGAAAGGGAGAAAAATCAAAGAATATTGTGGTTATAGATGTCTGCTTTTGGTTAATAGGCAGAGATTACTTGAATACAAGATATTGAAATAATTTGGAAAAAAGAGACAACCGATATCAATCACAATCGAAGATATTTCTTTTGCCCTTTTGCATTCTAAACGGAGCCTCCAAAGAGCTTTCGCACACAACGAATTCGGTTTTATTTTTTCTGTTGTATATGTTGAATATAGTATATGAAGCATCTTGTTGTCAAAGTCTTTGCCACCAAACTTCACGTCCCCTCTTACAATCTTCACCTGAAATTTGCCTCTCTCGAACAGTGGATAATTAAAGGTGCCTCCACCTAGGTCGAAATTCAAGGCAATGTTTTTTTATCATAGGAATAAACCTTTGTACCAAATCTGTTATCTATAGCTATGGTAGGAGGTTAATTAATATTTTTCAAGGCATTAAGATAGTCATTGGTAGACTTCCTCTAAGAATCCAAAAAATGGGTCGCTACAATTATGACAACATCTTCCACCTTAGAATTGACAAAAGGTTTTTGTTGCAAGGTTGGTCTATATGCTTCATAAGTTTTAATAATTTTGCATGGAACATTCCACCGAGAGATAAAAAGGAATGCTGAAAGGAGTGGGGAACGCAATTGAACTGAGAGGTGCAAAGGAACACCAACAGGAGAAGTGTGGAATGTGTTCCATCGAGAGGTGCAAAGTAAAGCTGAAAGGAGGAGTGGGGAATTTAATTGTACTGAGAGGTGCAAAGGAACGCTGATAGGAGTGGGGAATGTGGAAGGTAATAATCAAGTAAAAGAGATGGAGTTAATGATTAAAGTGGAAATTAAGATGGAAATTGAAGTATTTTATCCATGCCTTAGTTTGATTTTTTTATTACTATTTTTAAAAAATTTAATGTATTTATTATTTTATTATGTTTAAATTTAGCGGTTAGTGACAAAATCTCCTTAATAATGGGCTCTAGGGCTCCTATGGTGCAAAAATTATTTAAGTGGACATTAAATATGTTAAGTATAATGAATATCAAAGAGAAGAGTATGTCAAAGGGATGACTTAACATACAAAAATAGTCAAATTAATATTCTAAGATTCTCGTGATTGTAATTGGATTTCAAATTATGTAATGTTGGAAACATTAGAGAGAAGTGAAGTAGAATTCACCCATGTCCAGTTTCCCAAATATCTCAAAAATCTGCAATGGAGATAAGAATGGCCATTCTAATGTGATATGGGTCTCCTCCCTTTCTCATTGTTTGAGAATTTTCATCTTCTAGAGGCTTTCTTTATTGCATAGAGTTATTCTTCTTCCTACGATACAAAGACATTGAATCTTAGATTGTAATACGAGAATAATGTGTTTCTTCTAGCAACACAATAAAATTGTATTCTTTCCTTATTACACCATAATATGCTTCCTTAGTGATATAAGATATGTCTATCGTTTCAAAATATGGTTTCTAAATGATATGTCTGTTGAGATTTGTAGCTTGGGAGGTACTCCAAATCCTAGGATTAACGGTTGTAGAGGAGTTGGATCATAAAATTATTTTTTGGGAATGAAACCCAAGCTTGGGGTTTTGTATTCATCGATGTTCAGGCTAAAACCATGAAGAGATTTGGACATGTGATGGATGGAGATGATAGATGATGTCGAGATGAATTCAACGCATCAGGAATCATTAAATTTTGAGTTGTCTAAGTGGAGATATTAATTTTTGATGTTAATTGTGGCCAAAGGTGGCTCAAGAAGAAGGGTCAGCTTAGCTTATGGAAGGCCCTAGATGGGCTAGACGTTTACCTAGAGTCTTGTATAAAAAGATGTGAGTTATACCTCATTAGAGACACATCCTAAGTGCATATTCCATCATGGATTAGCTATGTGTTTGAAGTGTGGATCTGAGGCAAGATAAAGGAGACCATGACCGAGTTTTGAGAAATGTTTTCTCTGTGTTTTGGTGCATATTTCTCTATGGAGAAGACCACAACTTTGACACAGCTAGGAAGGTGCCTAAGTGTAGAGTTGTGGGAAATTTTTTGTGTGTCTCCCTTACAGAATAGGCTGTAGTAATAGAGGTGAGTTTGGATGTGATTGCACATGTTTTATGGTGTGTTTTGGCACTGTTTTGGGCCGCAGGTGTTCCCAGATACAACAATTAGTTGGAGGCCTAGTTAGATGGCTCGAGAGGCCTAGAATTACTCTCCTAAATCAGTTGCATTCAATAATGGAAGGTCGTAGTCAGAACAAGGATCATGTCCATGTGTTTAAGGGTAGTTTGTGGTGTTGTGGTGAACAAATAACTGTAAGGTGTCTTGTGTAGACTTTACAAGGCATGAAATAGTACACAAATAGCTGATTTTGGACATCGAAGGAAGAAACTCTTTGTGAGAGGTCTAAATAATGTTTGGACAGTGGTTTGGGGTTGTTGTTGTGTGCCCTAACTAGTCTTGTGAATGCACAGATCCCAAGGCAAGGAGGCAACAACATTATATTGCATATGATTTCTTAATTAATGGAGGTATGCTAGTTGGACGGTAGTCCTAGATTAGGATAGTTGTGGACATCCTAAGGAGAAATCACATAAACAACTTATGTATCATGTCAAGAGGAGAAAAAAAAGGTTGTAGAATAGGTATGGTCATCCTCTTAAGTTGATGTGACTTGCATGTGAATGGGTGTCCTAAGAGAAGCCTGTTGGAAGTGAAGATGAAGAGCTTCATAGGTATTGGATGCCCTAACTAGGAGCAGATGCCATAAAAAGGATTGGTCACTTATGGTCTATTGGAGGGCAGTGTGAGAGTGGACCAAGTGTGGACAGTGAATTGGGAATTTATGCTCTATTGGAGGACAATGTTATAGTGCTCAAGTTGGAGCCCAATATGCATAACTTTGATGGACAAAAGAAGCTACTAGAGTGGCATTCATTGAGATCAAGGGTTTGATCATCCACGAGAAATTTGTGCATCCCTAGACTTGTGTGTGGAGAAGGGCATCGACATCAAAAGATGGGTAGTCCTCCTATCCCATGTTCATTTTGGGATATGGACATCTTGCAGTGATAGGTGGCTACCCTTCATGCCCTATGTTAGCCTTCATTAGAGTAGTGCAGGAAGCCTATAGTGGCTTGAATTCCCTGAGTAGATGAGGAGCAGTAGTGGGAAGTTGTGAGTTGTTCACAAACAGATTTTTTAACAACTTAATAGGAGTGTCGACATGTTTTTCCCTTGATGGACTAAGGCACAAATAGTGAGCAAATTGGATAACCGAGGTTCAGTGTCCAGATGGACTTGGAGCATTGATAGAGTCAAGTGTTGTAGATCGGGAGTTGAAGGACTGGGAAGGTACAGGGTATGACCGAGAGGAGTTTTGATTGCATGCTACATCAGTGAGATGGTCGAAGTATCTTGTTGAGGGTAAATTGGTTGTCGATGGAATGACATCAAACTCCAGTTTTGTATCTTGTATCAATGGATGTATGAGGGTCGTTATCCCTTGTATGGGAGCTTTAGACTATTGTATTATTCATTTGGATTAATATAATGAAGTTGTCTTATTGTATATAAAATTGTGTAAATAGTTGTATATATTTTGTGCACTAGTAGATTTAATGTTGTTTATATTCTATTGTACAAAGTAAACTCATTGTATACTTGGTTTGCTAGCATTAGTGATTTAATATTATATCTTAAATACCAATACCATGAAGAAAACAACAATTTCACCATTTAAAGTGGATTCTCCAATGATATACCTCTAAGTCTAGTATTTCTCGCTGCGCTTGGATGAATGCCTTCATGCCTAGCCAATTGGAATCCCCTTTGGACTGATTCGATTAAGACATGGAGCCACAACTCAGAAAATCCTTTGTCTGAGAAGTTGAGCTGAGTTACAGGTTGCATTCCTATCCTAATTTCATTTTAAACCTAATTTTTCTCTTGTGGATAGAGGGGATCAGGGTGAGAAGTTGGACATGATGAAGATGTAGTCCTACAAAGGTTACAAAAAAAATATTGTAATGTATATCAAATATTTTCGGACAAAATCACATTTAGATTATAAAATCAACGAAGTTAGAGCATGTAATTGGTTTTCGAATTCATATAAATTTCACTAGGACGTAGAACAATCATATTCATTGCAAGATAAAAGAGAGTCATGCAATTACTTATGAAAAATTTAAATATACACACACACACATGCGCATATATCGATCTCTAAAAATGCCAAACCCAACCATCATAAAGGATTTACATATGTGTTTATGTATCACCAAATTACTGTGGTTGGCATTATTCCTTTTCCAAGAGGTTTACATTTATCTCCAGTGTTAGAATTGTTGAAGGTTAAATATGTAGGGCACTTCAATAAATCAATTGACAAGTATTTGTGGTTAATGCTAGCTACCATCTACCTCTCTTTTTCTTGAGAGTAAATCTTATGCCCATGGTTCTAAATATTTCTAGATAGTTATTTTGTATTCTACTTGCATATAAACTATATATATCTCAGATGAGAAGATCTTTTTTAGGCTTGCTTGAATTCAAACAGAATGATATATTGTATACCATGCAAGCCTATAGCAGGGCCAAAAGGGAATAATCTATGTTCAACATAGTCACATACAAATATTCAAGTAACCAAGACTAATTATATATTCTAGATCATGCAAGCCTATAGCAGGGCCAAAACGGAATAATCTATGTTCAACATAGTCGCATATAAATAGCCAAGGAACCAAGATGAGGAAAAAAGGTCAAAATTTTATTTATTATGGGTTGTAAGGAAAGATATTATTGCAAATCCCCACATGCATAGGGATCAACATACCACTCCAACTCATGGCCTATTAAGTTACAATTTGAGGCTTTGTATGAGTATAATTTTAATATATAATATACACAAGTGCACATATTCTAACCTATATACGAGAGACATGATGTCTCCTTACCAAGGTTGATTTGGAAAGCTAACTACATTCCTCCAATTTGACCCAATTATGGTGTATTAGGATTAGCTTTATATTACTAGGGTCTACATCAACCAAGTTATAATCAAAAGGAAGATTTTCCTCATCTAAGAAAGCATATTCTTTGATTGATTAACCCATAAGGAAGTGTTGTGGAGGTAAATCCCCTCTGCGGACAGAGGCGATCCCTACTAGCGCAAATTGGGTCTAGCAACAATAAAAAAATGCTACCACGCAAGTTCCTAATTGCAAATTAAAGACCAATGATGAGGGCCTACCTGGATTCCAACGCTAGTGCTTGTAGAAGCGTTGATGCTCCCGTTCCTTTGCTCCGGTCAGTCACGATCCCCATGATCCTCATGAATGGACACCTGCACATGCAAAGAACGACACAAACACAAGCATAAAATCCAATAGATGCAACTATATATCAGTCAGAAAGGATATAACTCATCATTATTACAAAGGACAATAAGAGTGGAACCATAATAATAGTAGTCTATTATTGATAAACAAAGAAGAATACAACCATAGTTCTGACATCAAATCCTCCTTTGGCTGGGTGATCAGCAGCACATGTCTTGCAAAGCTTGTTGGGAATGGGAACAAGCCTCTCTCTCCTTGGTATTTGGACAAGAATCTCCTTACTTTAGATTTGGCCTTATGGGTATGAAGAAGGCTTCTTGCAGCATGAACTTGACAATTCTCAATCTTTGGGACTAGCTTGCCTAAGACAAAAGGACAAGCTTTTATAGATAGAGGAGGAGGAGTTAGGATCATCCACAATATTCATGGGATTGGCTTTATCACTAAGAAGCTTCCATGAGAGATGGCAAACCACTTCCCCTCTATGGAGATTCGAAGCCAAACCAAACCAACTCAAGATAGATTCAGTTCAGGAGTGGGTTAGGATGAATCTTCGGCTGTTGGTTTGTTAAAAACACTACCCATTTTGGTTGGCGTGAGTGCGAATCTGTGACAGAGCGCTAGTTGGCACGCCCTCTTTGGAGGATTTCCCCCATTGGCATGAGCGATACACAGTGAAACCACGCCAATGGAAAAAGGGCTACTTTTATGGGTTTTTTGCAGGAGATTTCTTCAGGGCAAATGAAGTTCATACTCAGGGGAATACAATGCAAGTGTTTCCAGGTCATGTCACTTCTCACAGGTCCCAGAATGAGTCCTCCAAGGTGCGGGAGAAGGGGTAATAGGGACGGTGACAAATTGCTGTGTAAGAGATGCCCCCTAAAGCATGAGGCCAGAGAGAGAGAGAGGGGTGAAATGCTTTACAAGAACATGGCCAACTGAAAACACTGCCACCGGAGAACCTGCGTGGAGAAGTACAACTGATATCTCAAGTAAATGATATATGTGGTATGAGCACAACCATCCATAGCAGAGTACATAAAAGTCTAGATCCAAGGTATGGACGCAGCCATCCAATGAGGATCGATAAGCAGACTCAGGCATGGTCGCAACCATCCAGTGAATGAGTCATGTAATGAACATAATATTCCACAAAATCGCAACCTGGATCCCAATAGACAAAATCCAGGGTCTTGCGCTCCATCTTGACCCGAAAAAAGTACAAATTCAAGCATGCGAATATGGGAGTCGAAGTCGAACATGCAGGGACCATCATTTGATTACCAGCCAATGATGAAAACTATTAACAGACGCGAGAGGGACCACCAATAATGGCAATGGTCCTCAAGGTACTATAGGTACAATCTACGACGTGCGAATCAATGAGCCGGAGTCGAACACCCGTAGAATCATTCGATCGGAGGCCAATGATGAAAACCTCACGTCGAACACGAAGAACCTGCCATTGAGGCATGCAAGCTCCAAGGCACCTGAAGGGAGGCTCTGAGTCAACTTCCTGGATAATGAGCTAAAGTCAACTGGAAGTGACCTTGATCGAAGGTGGGCCATAGTGTTTCCCACATCATCAATGTGAGACAGAGGAGGATAATATGTTTTGTGAATCAGGATTATGCGAGTTATCAGAGGGAGGTTGATTATTCTGTAGAGTTCAACTTCTCTTGAACATATTGGCGGCACGACAGTGGACTTGGCAGTGTTTGACATCAAATGATCAGAGGTCATGGTGACAAGGCAACGAGCAGATGAGAGGTCAAACAGGATCACCCAAACCCACGGAAGCAAGTGAAAAATGAGATGTCCCCACCCAGACACGAATGCAGACAAGTGCCATGTTTAAGAGCGACATACTGCCTACACGACAATGATTCTGGTTCCATTTTCCCCACCATTTTTGGCGAGTACCCCAGTTATTTTTAATGACAAGCTTGACGGGGAGAGCATATGCTTGTAAAGTGTCATTTCGATGGAATCCAATGTCATCAAGTTTTAACGAGTCTGACAAAGGAAGAACTTGGCGTCTTTTCATGTTTAGAGAGTTTTAAAAGACAACGGAAAAATAAACTCCAAGGGTGTCCTTTTTCATAAAGTTGTGCCTCTCGAGCCCGAAAAAGTATAAAACAATGCTCAAAAGAACCGCCTGACCATTACGATCGAGGAGTACTTTTCATGATTAGTGATTCCGACCTAAAAAAGTAAAAAAGCGATCGAAACCACATCGTTTCGTAACCGTTAACGAGCCTGAAACGACAAGGGCTCGACAATCTTTTCGTCTTTACACAGTCAGAAAAGAGCTTGAAGGCGACCGCCTCTTATTTACATTTAACGAGTCAAGAGGAATAACTCGACAATCTTTTCATATTTAGATGGTCAGAAAAGAGCTGAAAGCAGACCTCCATTTTTATTCTCTTTAACGAGTCAAAAAGGGAAAAAATACTCGGCAATCTTTTCGTAAAATATTTTACGAGTCAGAAAAGAGCTTAAAGGTGACTCGTCCTAGAGGAACAAGTGGTATAAAGGGTAGCAACTTGTTTCAGCAATGGTGGAACTGCTCAAAACATGTAATGGTCAAGAGGCTGGCTAACAAAAACACTCTTAACTGCGGTCCCTCAAGAAAGGAAAAAAAAGCAAGTGAAAGCATATGATCGGCCAAAGAGATGGTGGTGATGGGATGAAAACAACCAAGGCTCATCTAACAGACTTTAGCAAATAAAGACAACAATCACGAGATGTAAAATGGGTATGGGTTCATTTTTACACAAGCTTGAACCATGGAGAACTCTGCTTGGATTCGGTTTCATGTTTACACAAGCTTGAAACGAAAAACTATGCTTGTTATAAGTTCGCATGCCCCCAGCATAATGATGCAAAACGAGGTACATGCCCCCCAAGCTTCATTGCGTTCAACAAAGTGGATGGAATGAAGGTTCACTTTCGAGATCTTGGAAAGACTCGACTTGTATTTTACGATATCTTAATCAAAAGACTTGCTTTGGAAAGGGAGTTGTTTCATTTTTTAATGAGGTTGACACAGTAAAAGAACTATCCTCATAACCCTTGTTTCATTTTTTAACGAGCTTGACACAAGATCAGGAACTATGCTCAACCAGACCTAATTTCATTTTTTAAGGAGCTTGACATAGGAAAGTAAACTATGCTCCGAACGAACTTCATCATAATGAATAGGAAGTCGTTGCTTCCAAGAGTGCCACTCCTGGTCGAAGGATAACATCTTGGAAGTCAGGACCCAATGCCCCCAGGACACTATGCACGACGGCATCATCACTGGATACAGGCACGGGATAAGTAGCCACGTAGTTGACCTACGGCGTGGCAGATACAACCGGTGGATAAGAACCAGGAGGGGATGAAAACTGCGTGGGAGGAACTAGAGGACTAAAGAATGATAATTGATCTATAGTCACGATCCCTCCATCGTGTGGAAAGAAAACCACACGGAAAATTGAAGAGACAAGGGCCCCCATGGCATAAACATAGTCACGGCCAAGGAGAAGACTGAAATCTAAAGCACCTTGAGTAACCAGTATGTCAATACAGACGGTTTTGCCTCCCAAAGTAATAGGGAACTTTGGAAGGATCCCCAATGGTTGACTAGTTCCTCCGTCAAACGCCATCAAGTTCTATGCAATTGGCACAAGCTGTGGGGAGCCCAAATCTTGCCAAGTAGTGGAAGGCATAAGAATGATAGACGCACCTTCATCCAAGAGAGTGCCAGGTACTGCCTTATCATAGGCATGTACTGTAATCTGGAAAGCCACATGGGATGGAAGGCGAAAAGCAGTCAGGTGACTCCAGTCGAAGGAAACGACTGAACTACTTGGTGGGAGAATCATATGATTGCCCCCCTGCTCTATAGGAGTCGAAGAAGGACTCTTGGGATCAACTGAGATAGGAGGGTCATTTTTGGACTCAATAGAATCTGACGAGACGAGAAGAACATGATCATGACGCTCTTCTGGAACAGAATGATCAACAGGCGGTGAACCCAGTTGACACTCTCTCTGACCAATGGTTGGTCCCGAACAGGCTTAGCACAGCTAGGTTCGGAAAGAGGAGGATGGACAAGAGATGGATCTAAAGCAATCTCTTTGTCGACGGGGAGAGGATCTGAAGAGAGCCTCTGATAACCAACAGGGAGTTCGGGTGAAGAAGCTGTAAGACTTTCCAAAACAACGGAAGCTTTATCCATGAGCGGACAAAGGTGAAGGAGATGGTTGCCTTCACATAACCTACAGGGCAATCGAATCTTCCCGTTCTTCTTACCATTGCCAATTGATAGGGTAGCATTGCCATGAGCTTCAGAGGATGATGAGGGGCAGGCCAGATCGTGAGACCATACTTCTAAGATCCTAGGAATGCTAGGACAATCACGAAGAAGATGGTCACCCTTGCACAATTTACAAGGAAACTTAACCTTCCACGAAGGAGCAGAAGGAGTTCTGACCTGAGCTGTACTCGGGGCAATAGTTGCACGTTTAGCCGCTCGCTTATGAGACTTCTTCTTCTTCGTCTTCTTCTTCTTCTTCTTAGCCACCTGGTTACTTGAATCCAGACTTTCACCAGGTGAAGTAGAAGATGAGGACGTAGAAACAGGCAAAGAAGGGGAGAGGTCCACCTTGGAATCAACATGATGTTGTTCGGGTAGAGGAACTGATTGACCAGTAGTTGAGACATTAGGAACCACAAAGGTTGAGAACAACCAAACAGGAAACCCAACAGTTAACCTAGGAAGGGACAACGTTGCCATGTAAGGAGCACCAATATTCCCAAAAGGAGGAAAATGACCAGGATTCCCATCAGAGGGGATTCCTGGGTTGGTGAACTCTGGAAATGTTTCCATCAAAGACTGAAAATTGCACACGGGGCTGAAAAAAGGGTCAAGACACACAATCAAACGGTCAACAAGCAGAATCTAACAGGGCGTGTGATTGTGGGTGATTTAATTTTTACCATATTGGAATTAAGAAACTTCACCATTTCATGTTTTAAGAGTCAAGAAACAGATAAAAGGTGACTCTATCACTTTCAGATTTGAAACAAGCGTGAAAGGAGTCAGAAAAGATCAAATGACTACTCAAGGATACTAGGCAAAGAGGGTGTACCAAATAACCGTGAACTGCAATATACACCTTGGTTTCAGAAATGAAAGAGAAATCAACCAAGGACTTTCCGTATGTGCAGGAAATCTCCCCGAATGCTGTGTTCGGTGTATCATGGGTATAGGGCGGCAGACTCGGCTTCCAATTGATAGAGGATGATAACCTAGTGGGGTCTCCCCATATACTAGATTGCACGTGGGAGCACAATTCCATACTAGACCACTATTGAGTCACACAAGGAGGAATCACCCAACCTTGAGTGGAAACAAAAGTGACTAGGTTTAACGACGCCGGAGCACGTCTCTAGCCTAGACCTCTAAAAAGTGTGCGTTATGTTCCAATGTGTTGTTAGATTCATTTAGTTCATTTTAAAGTTGATCTTGTATTATGTTTCAATTTTCAGGCCTTACCGTATGTAATGTCTCAAAACTTCCTAAATGCAAACTATATGCCAAAATATGTCATTTCATTCGATGAATGTTAGTTACGAGAGGGTTTGAGAGCTTTCACACAAACGAAATGATCACAAAACAACAAAGAACCTCTCTAATGCAGCTAATGAAAATCAACAAACTTTTCTTCAAGATCACTAATCACTAATCAATGAAAAGATCTAATTCTCATTAACTAATACAAAACAAAAGAGATTTTTCCTTTTGTGTTGATGGCAAAATGCACTAAACAAACTTTGAGAAATGATAACAAACAAATTCGACTCAATACAAGCACATTCAGATCCCTAAATCACAAAGCAAACCTCCAAAGAACGAGAAAAGTCCCAAAGACAATAATGAGACGTGTAATCTGGGATCAAAGTGAAACAAAGTGGAATTCAAGTGAAAATGAAGCAAGTCACCCAAATAATGCAATAAAACGATTTAAAACCACCAAACAAGTGCAAGGGAGAAATCAGAGAGTCGACTGGACCAATAGAAGACCAAAAACACCTGAGGAAGGCTCGACACACAAAGCCACTAGATGCCCTAGGGCTAGAAATGTGAAATCGATGGAAAAAGGAAAACACCCAAAGGGTAAAGATCAAAGCCAGTCAAACAACACTACAACACACTCAAGTAGTCGAAAAAAAGGTACCTAGAACAAAAACCAAGCTCAGAAGGCTCAGAACCAAGCAAACTTCAAAAGTTCCCAGGCCTGGCGCGACTGTCAGGCTGCAACTAGCACTTTTAGGGATTGGCGCGGGTTGTCAATGAGCAACTAGTGCCAATTGGCACGACTGTAATGCTATAAAAGCATGCCAGTCAAGTTTGCTATGCAAAAATAAAAAACAAGCAAGCCAAAGCTAGGCCAAGAGTAACCAGGTACACCAAGGGACAAGAAGCAACACAAGAACTCAACCCAGAAGGCTAATCAAGCAGGAAAAACCAAGAAACAACCAAGAAATAAGGCAAGTCCAAGCTGTTCAGTTTGTAACCCAAACCGGAGATGGACTGAAGTGGCGTTGATGTATTTCGCTAATGCAGAGCAATAACGTTTTGAAGTCTATCTGGCTGTACTTCAGGCTCTGTCTAAAGTTTACAAATCAAACAACAAGACAAATCAAACAACAAGACAAAAAGCTAACTCCCCATCGGAGTCACCAAATTGTTGTGGAGGTAAATCCCCTCTGCAGACAGAGGCGATCCCTACTAGCCCAAATTGGGTCTAGTAACAATCAAACAACGCTACCACGCAAGTTCCTAATTTCAAATTAAAGACCAATGATGAGGGCCTACCTGGATTCCTACGCTAGTGCTTGTAGAAGAGTTGATTCTCCAGTTCCTTTGCTCCGGCCGGTCACGATCCCCACGATCCCCGTGAATGGACACCTACACATGCAAAGAACAACACAAACACAAGCATAAAATCCAATAGATGCAACTATATATCAGTCATAAAGGATATAACTCATCATTATTACAAAGGACAATAAGAGTGGAACCATAATAGTAGTCGTCTATTATTGATAAATAAAGAAGAATATAACCATAGTTCTGACGTCAAATCCTCCTTTGGTTGGGTGATCAACAACACATGTCTTGCAAAGCTTGTTGGGAATGGGAGCAAGCCTCTCTCTCCTTGGTTATTTGGACAAGAATCTCCTTACTTTAGATTTGGCCTTATGGGTATGAAGAAGGTTTCTTGCAGCATGAACTTGACAATTCTCAATCTTTGGAACTAGCTTGCCTAAGACAAAAGGACAAGCTTTTATAGATAGAGGAGGAGGAGTTAGGATCATCCACAATATTCATGGGATTAGCTTTATCACTAAGAAGCTTCCATGAGAGGTGGAAAACCACTTCCCCTCTATGGAGATTCGAAGTTGTTATCACTCAGGTTGTCCCTAGGCTCTTGTTTAGGGATACGGTCGAGGTAACCACAAACCAATCTTTGGATTGCAGGTTCTAGCCCACCTGCAATCAGAGAGGGCTCTCTCTTAATGATTCAACTTTGTTGACGATTTTAGGCTAGCTTTTGGCGCAGGGGTTTTGTTTTTGTTTGGATGGCAGGTGGAAATTTCAAGCAAAGAGGCAAGGTAAGATGTGATAAGTTTCAAACCATTGGGCATGGAGTCATGGATTAAGGCTTGATGTTGCGTTTTCTTGGTCACATGAGGATTAAGGAGCAGGATAGCCACACATGATACAATTATCAATTTACTGAAAGGATGGACTGACGATCAGAGATGAAAGGCAAAGGAGAATCTTTCATCAAACTAAAAAGAGGAGAAGTGAATGAATGGTTGTCTAGGAGCAGCTAAGAATTCCTAAACTCTCATTCATATGTGAAAGAAACAGCGTAAACAAGATCATTTAAGTATACATGTTCATAACTATTTCTGATGAAAACATGAAAAAATGCAGAAATTGAGCTTAAGGTGTAGTTAAAAAAATCCTAAGCTATTCTTCTTTTCTGCAATTTAGATGGCGGAACAGTGGTAAAGCAAAACATGAAAATTAACAGAGTTGAGAAACCTTATTGAATCATGTAGAAGCATAGGAATTCCGTAATCACTCCTCGGCCAATTAAACACATCAAACAGTTTCGAAATCCATGCTTTCAACAGTCTTTGATTATAGAAAGTATGCCAGTTACAGTGCCGGTCTCTGCTTGAAGAAAATGTCGAGATATCAAAGATTAAGCAACTTCCTCGACTCACCAACCAACCCCTACTCCATCTTTCAGGGTGGTATATATAAAGCAAAATATCAGAAAGTCATTTATTACAATTGACCTAAACAGGTCTGCTGGAAAGCTTTTCTCTAAACCTAATTGTTGCTGGAATTAAATGCAGGTAAGTCCTTTGGGCTGCGCTAGAGGCAGCTGAATCAAAAAGAGTGCAATGTGACCTTGGAGGCTCGATGTAGTACTGCTGGAATAACTGTGCTTTGGGATCTGTAGTTCTGTTCTGGTGCAGTAATGTGCAAAACCTGATTTGAGGGTTTTGAGGCCTTCGCCTCTTTCTTGACTTTGCTTGGAAGGTATTAAATTTTCTCCTGCTTTGGGCCACTGTTAAGATCTTCACTGATACTCTTTGCCGCTACATTGATGGTTTCCACCGCTTGTTGATACTCTCTGACATTCCTTTTCCCTGTTGATTTGATCTAATACTCTTTAATCTGTGTCTCTGGTCCTTTCCTATCTTTAAACCGGATTAATTTGGCAAAATCGGGTGATTTCGGGGTTTTTCGGCACAAAACGGGCCAAGGAATCAAAAGATTCCCTAAATATTCCCCAAAATGGCCTATTTTGCGCTAATCGAGCATCGAAAACTGCCTCTGTTTCTTGTTCCGGAGCTCTGAAGTGCGATTTTTCTTCCTGTGCAAATTTTCGGTTTTTAGGCTGCTGACGTCAGCATGACATCAGCAGTACGGAGGATGACGTCAGCCTACTGATGTCAGCGGTGGGTCCCTGGTACAGATGTGACGTGGTGGGGTGCTCATACTTGAAGGCGATGCGATGAACTTTTCCGATGCGATCGCAATATCGCGTCGGCGGGGGACGAGAAGGTATTTTATTTGGACATGCGACGCTTGCGACTACTGATCGTCGATATCGTGATATCACATCAGGTAACAACGAATGGGGCATAACTTATATGATGAGAATATTGCGATATGGTGACGCGAGATGGCTTACTAGGATCTGCAGAGTGTTAAGGAAATCGACAAGGGGTCTATTGCGGTCGGAAGGAGTGAGTATGTGCGTTAGAAAAGCATTTGAGGCCTCGGAAGGGGTCCGATAACCTAAAAAGGGATTTTATACTTTGGAAGGAGTATATTACGTTTTAGAAGATGGGTTGAAGGGGCAGCATGAGGGCTCTTGCTAAGTTTCAGATAAACTGAACAATTCCCGGGGGTACTTATGGCTATTTTTCAACCAGGGGGAGGGATTATTACATAGGGGATGATTTACATAGTTTTAGTAGGGGGATGGGAAAATATAGGGAGTTAAATAATAATGTCAGTAGTTAATATGGAGATGGTAAGAAAGCGTTAAGTTCGAGAGATCTTAGGCTGCAACGAGGGGATAGAACCTTATAGAGAGAGTATGGAATATCTTTGAGTAAAGCAGATCTTCACCCAAGCTAATGACATGAAAATGATGAAACCTAAGAGGTATCAAGCAGATCTTGACCTCTTTTTTGGGGAAATTAGTTAATGATTAGGGGGAGATGGAGAAAGGAAGTTAGTTATGCCTGTTTTTGAGCTTCTCACGTAGAATTTCTTGGTGATTGTGTCCTGAGTAAAGATGACACCTGAAAACCTGGAACTGATCAGCAATCAAGATTCTTGCAACCTCAAAACTACCTACCCAGCCTATTTACCTAACATTTTTTCTTCTTTTGGTTTGGGTGCACTTAGACTTGCAAACCCATCATTCCAATTTTTCTTTTTTATGCTTTCCTATCTACGAACTACCCTTATTTCATCCGAGGGCCCAAATTAAGCAATTGGGCTCCTTTGATTCTCTACCTATCTAAGAATCTGCCAAGATTAAGCTGTTTGGACAGATTTTCATTCTCTATATTCTAAAACAGGAAATTGAAACCTAGAGAGACCAAGATTAAGCTGTTTGGACCTCCCTTTAACTGAAA
Source organism: Pinus taeda (assembly GCA_000404065.3). Classification (NCBI taxonomy): domain Eukaryota; kingdom Viridiplantae; phylum Streptophyta; class Pinopsida; order Pinales; family Pinaceae; genus Pinus; species Pinus taeda. The sequence goes on along the minus strand of APFE031606101.1, from coordinate 186,057 downwards.
ATTGTACAACACTGGAATAACTTCTCAAAATTTGGAAGGCAGTTAGATAAAGTCTGAGTAGCCTTCTTCGCTTGGAGACTGTTAAGCAAATATGGAGCATTGCAGCATGTAAAGTATGACATATTTGGTTTGTAAAAATGTCAATCATGAAATATGAGTAACCTGCTGCAGCAGGAGGCTAACAGTGGCTCCACTTGGGGATGGTTTCTCCTTGTGAGAAGCCAAGAACAACAGGTCAGATTGCCTTGTTGCTTCCTCTATGGTTGTACTTTGGACTTGTTAGTGCTGACTATTGGTTTGATTTGGTCTTTTGGATTGGGTACAGCTCTTTCCTTCAATTGTGCTGCTGTTAAACTGTAAAGCACTGCCTGCTTTCTTTTGTGTGCTTCAGCATCATGGATTCTTACAAAAATCGAGACATTGGTATATACAAATATCCTATGTACAAAATAAAACACCGCCTGCTCTTTTCAGTCAAAAGGATCATTGTAGTGCATTAGCATTCGGCCATTGACAGGGCCTTCTTCAGCTGTGCTGCCATCTGGAGATTTGAGAAAATAGGTATTATTGCCTTGCACAGCGCTGGTAATGTACAGACCTTTCCACAGAAAATCAAATTTTGTGTGTTTGCCCTTGTCTTCTCTTCGTGTATCCCATCTTAGAACTTTGCTGCCCACCCAAAAATCCTCTTCTTTGGCCTTCTTATCAAACATCTTCTTGAGTTTTTCTTGCAGTATTTGAGCTCTGTTGAAGACTTGTTGTCTGGTTTGCTGAAGGTGAATAGTTTGATTAACTCTTCTCTGCATGTCATTTGGTTCAGCCTGAATTTCTTACAACAATTTAATAGTAGGTATGCCCAGAGATGAAGGGAACTTGGCTTCCATGCCATATACAAGTTCATAAGGGCTCATCCCAATGGATTTCTTGGTTGAAAGTCTGTCGGCCCACAGAGCATTTGTGAGCTTCCTGTGCCAGTTCTTTTTGTTTTCTTCCAGCAGTTTCTTTATGATATTAATGAGGCTTTTGTTGGAAGACTCAGCCAAGCCATTACCTTGAGGGTAGTAAGCTGTGGAGTGGGATAAGGTGATGTGGTATTTATGGCAAAAGTTGATGATTTTTTTGGATTTGAAAGCAGCAGCGTTGTCAGTGATAAATTTCTCAGGGCAGCCGAATCTAGAAAGGATATTGCTCTCAAGGAATTGGATAATGGTGGAGTCATTGGCTTGCCTACATGGGATGCTTCAATCCATTTAGTGAAATAATCGGTGGCTGTTAAATCCACTTGTGTTGGCCTGAGGAAGAGGGATGAATTTCTCCAATGAAGTCAAGACCCCATTGTTGAAAAGGTTTCTCGGTTGAAATGGGCTTAAAGGGTAAGGGCAAGTAGTTTTCTTTTCCCTTCAAAGATTTGGCATTTGTGGCATGAGACAACAAACTTCCTTTACATCTGCAAATAAACGAGGCCCAGTAATGACCAGCCCGTAAGATCTTGTCAGCTGTGGATTTCCAATATAAGTGTCCTCCACAGTCCCCTGCATGGAATTCTTTCATGATGCTGTTAGTTTCATTTATAGTTAAACATTTAAGCAAAATACCTTCGTGATTTTTCCAAAATAAAGCACCATCTATGGCACAAAATTTTGATGATTTCATCCTTAAAAATCTTTTCTTGAATCTGGACAATCCTGGGGGAGCACACAGGTTTAACAATACAAAGCAAATATCAGCGTACCATGGGGATTGCATGAAGGTTTCACTGATCTGTGGAGTCGCCAGCTTCGGTTCATCATCTAGTTGGTTAATGTCTAGTGCTTGGAAGTTTGTTTCGGACATTAGTTTGGCTAACCCTTGTCCTTTTATGAGCTTGGTGGGCTTTATTTCAATGTCGTATTCAAGGATGATGACAATCCACTTGCCTCTTTTGCCTTCCAGTCCCTCTTGAGTTAGTATATCTTTCACAACAGCATTAGGGACATAGGCAATCACATGGGAGTATAGGATGTAAATTCTGAAATCTTTGATGGCTTTGATCAGGGCATAGGCCTTCTTTTCCATGATCTGAAATTTCAAGGGTGCGTCTCTCAAAGCTCGGCTGAAGAAAGCAATTGGCTTTTTGTTGCCCTGATCATCTTTTTGCAGAAGGACAACAGCTATAGTGTGTTCAGATGCGAAGGAAAAAATGATAAAATCTCTTCTGTCGAATTGAGGACTGGTGAGGACAGGTGTTTGAGTTAGGGCAGTTTTTATACTCTCAAAAGCCTGCTTGGCTTCAAGAGACCATTTTACCTTGGCATCCTTTTTCAACATGTTGCTCAATAGCCTAATTAGCTCGGCTAGATTTGGGATAAATCTCCTTAGGAAATTGATTTTTCCCAGGAATGCTTGCAGTTCTTTTATGTTTCTTGGATAAGGGATTTGGAAGATAGCTTGAATTGTTTCCGGGTCAATTCTAATCCCATATTTTGATATTATATGCCCTAGAAGCTTGCCTTCCTCCAGGGCAAACAGGGACTTCTTAGGATTCAAGGAAATGCCATATTTCCTGCATGTCATGAAAATTTGCCTTAAGTGCTTAAGGTTCTCTTGGTCAGATTTGGAGAATGTGGTCAGGTCATCAAGGTAAACTATGAGGAAATCATGTATCTCCTTAGCAAATGCAATATCTATTGCCCTTTGAAAGGTAGCACCAGCTTTTTTCAGCCCAAAAGGCATTTTAATGTACTTAAATTTTCCCCACTGTGTGGTAAAGGCTGTCTTGTCCTGGTCATCCGGGTGAACAAGTATTTGATTAAATCCTGGAAATCCATCTAGTAAAGAAATTCTAGAGGAACCCACTAATCTTTGCCAGATATGGTCCATTTTGGGCAACGGGTAGTGGTCTTTGAGAGAGACCTGGTTTAAATTTCTCAAGTCTACACACAGTCTTATTTCTCTTGTTTTTTTCCTAGTGGGAACTAAGTTAGACACCCATTCAGAGAATCTGATGGGTGCAATGATACCTGCTTCAAACATTCTCTTTATTTCTTTCTCAATAAGGGGAAGGATAATGGGGTTGATTCTCCTGAGTTTCTGTTTGAACGGTTTTTGATTTGGTTTTAATGGAATGGTATGTTGGATCACTAAGGTGTCATAGGACTTCAAGTCCTCATAACTCCAGGAAAATACATCTTGGAATTCTTTGAACAAATCCACATATTTCGGTTTTTGATCAGGAGGCATATTTTTGGACAACTTAAACATTCTGGGATTCTCTGCTGTTCCTATGTTGTGTTCTTCTATGGCAGCATTCAAAGGTTCCATCTTTGGCTTTTTGGGCACATCATTGTCATCAAACATGTCTTCCAATGGAGTAAGGCCGATAGGTAGAACAATACTCTTTAGATCAATAAACTCATCCTCTGCTTTGGCTGTTTCCTCTAAACAGATTTGTTTCAGCTGCTCTATGTTTGTATTTTTAAAAGCAGTTGGGTTAAGGATTTGTTTAGTTGTTGCAGCTGTTACACTCAGGTGGTTTTCTTCTGCTAACTGTTGTGAGTCGGCCATGGCGTCCATGTCAATGTTTGTGTTGGAAAATTCGTCCTCCATAGTTAAGAAACTGTTAATCTGGGCATCATTTTGAAATACTTGCCAATCCTTGACGTTGTTAGGGACCAAAGGTCTGTGTTTTATTTCAGCAGTGAAAAGGTGATTTGGTTCAAAGGGAAGCTTGCATGTGCTAGAAAAAGTTGCTAGACTATGGGCATGAATATTATGATCTCGTGCAATTTTGGCAAGCTTGAATTCACTGAAGGCGTTGAGTAATTCGTTGGCAACAGCTCTGTAAGCTCTCATTCTACTATCATTAGCGACAAAGTTACCTTTTATTTATTGTATAATCAAGTCAGAGTCACCTAAGACGGACACTTTAGTAGCTCCCAGGATTTTGAGCAACTTAAGGCCTAAGAGAAGAGCTTCATACTCTGCCATGTTGTTTGTACATCTGAAATTGAGTCTATAGGCATGGCCTTGTGCGTGATTATCATGAGTATTGTAAATCCATACTCCAACCCTTGCTCCTAACTTTTTAACCGAACCATCAAACTCCAAATACCATGTGATTTATTGTTTGAGGTTTGTATTGAGAGTTTCAGTTTTTTGGGGATCGGGTAGACTTACAATTTCTATTTCGGGATGTTCTTGTTGTTGTTTTTTGGTTGCCTTGGCTGTTGAGACAATTTCATGGGTATTGGCAACCGATTCCTCATTGATGTACGTTTCTTGCTCCAAAGATAACGGCTTATCATTAGTTGGAGGGCTGGTGTTATCATTAAATAAAATAAAAGAATCCATATCGGAATGGATTGATTAAATTGGAAAATTTTGGGGTTTTTCCTTACTGCTTACCACATACTTCATTAATGCTTCTCTATATAGTCTCTTTGGTTGCCCAAAGACAGATATCATGGCATAAGAGAGGTCAAGTTGGAGGGATCCTTGCAGTTTTTCTCCCCATGATCTAGATAGGAGCATGCCATACTTTGTGGGAATATCAGCAACTACTACGTCCATTAGGATTGTCTTGTTGGGGAACTGGACTAGAGAGACACAAAGGTCTTTGATCAAGCCTAAACATTTGACCTGACTTGAATCAAAGGAACTTAGATCTTTTGTACGGGCCTTGTGAATTGAGGTTCAACCTTTCATTACAGGCTTTGGGCATAAGGTTATGTGAGGCACCTAAGTCAAACATAGCATTATGCAGTATTTTGTCATGTATGTGCAGGCTGACATAAAAAGGTGGAACAGGTCCATATGTTGTTTTTCCGTCAACTTCTGGACCAAACAGTAGTTCAGGGGTATCTTCTAAAACGTTTACATCATCCCTTACTTCTGGTAATTGAAGCGACCTTTGAATTTGTTGTCTGTATACATCATGTTTGGCAAGTTCCGAGAGGGGAATGGAGATCTTGAGTTTTCCAAACTCTGCTTCTAAACTAAATGGTTTTTCCAATGAGTTCTTGGCGTTGACAATGGTGAACTTCTCTTTTTCAGGCATACTCTCTATGTTATCTTTTGGAATGTCAGTGTCACGATGTATGATAGTTTGTGATATTTCTGTTTTGGGAGGATTTTTGGTAGAGCTATTCAGATCTTCTTTTGGGGAGGAGGGAGTTAGAGGCTGATCAATAGGAGAGTGTGTGTCTGTTACATCCTCCAAAGTGAGCTAATGGGGATTTGGGACCGAGCTGTCAGCTGGTTGATTGTTGGTGATCTTTCCTTTAGTTTTGTTGAGCTGTTTGCTATCTTTTATTTTCCTGGATGGGGGAACATCAATGGTCCTTGTTCTTAATTTGTATTGCTTGTGTACCTCGTATACAGCGGTATCATATCCTTGTTTAAAGTCAAAGGACTCTCCCGACTTGGTGTGAAATTGTTTTGCATCAGGGTATGGTCGGTCTTCTTCCATGAGGAAGATTTGCTGTTCGTTTTCTGAATCTATTAGGTTCATATGAGTCCCATCTGTGGGCTCAGCGGATTTAGATGCCTCCGCATAGTTTTCTTGAAAAGGAGGCCTAATATCATGGTCAGGACTAGCCCTTCCAACGTTTGTGTTTTGGGTTTTTCTGAAGTTTGGGTTTCTTATGGCATTGGGCTGTTGACCCTCCCATGAAGTTTTTCTCTCAACATTGTCTACTCTGTCTCCCAGCTTGTGGATGCCATTGATGATAGCATCTAGCTTCTGATCGAAAGCTGAGGGTTCTTCTTTGAAAGTGGTTCTTCTCTCAGTTCTAGTTCTGTTTCTTTTAGAAATTAGATTTGCTTCCACACTCACTACAACATCTTGCATTTCTGCAAGGCTTTGAGGGGCTCTTTCCCTTAATTGATATGCCATCTCAGCATCAAAGCCATCCCGGAATTTGTATAACGCGAGGTCAGGTGGAGGTCTTAAATTTTGTGGTATTGCATTGTAAACATTGTTAATTCTTACACAGTAATCCAGAACTGTTTCCTGAGGTCCTCTTTTGATAGTATCATACTCAGACAGTATGTGGAGGGGGTCTTTCTTTTTCTCCCATCTGTTAATGAATGCCTGGTATAAGGCTTCAGGGTTTAATATAGAATTGGGTGGAAGTGCCCTGAACCAGGTTCTGACATCGCAGGTCAAACTTTGGACAAAAATCTTCATTCTTACACTCTCATCATCAATCTCATAACTCTCGAAATAATCTTGCATTTTCTTTGTATGCTGTAGGGTGGTGCAGGAGGTTGCACCATCAAAATAGGTGATTTTTGATTGGTAGTCCTGAGGCATAGCCCCGAGATTAGCAGGAAATTGTAAGGGCGCATATCTAGCCATGATGATGGGGATAAGCGGAACAACTAAAGCAGCGGGGATAACAAGAACAACCGGGGTAGAAGGAGCAATAGTGGTAGTAGGATTATGGGATGGAGGTGTAGAGGAGCTGCTTGGAGAAGGAGGTGACGAACCAGGGGAACTTGGGGTTGACCGGAATAAAACTTTGACAGGGGTTGGAACACTGCTTGGCTGAACTGTTTTAGGACTCGCAACAGCTTGGTCTTCTTTTTGCTTTTGTTTTCTAATGATCTTAGGAATCAAATTCGGATTTTCAACAACAGCGGGGCTATTTGGATCAGGATTTGATCGTGTATTACGAGTTTGTTTCTTAGGAGCCAGCTTCTAATCTATTTTTGGGAATTTTTTCTAAAAACGCAACAACACAAGTCGACCGAAACTTTCACTGGTCGGTTTCTTCCTCTGTGGGGCTGCAGACTGGTTTAATGAATTTATCTGAGGAGGTCCCCAGCGGAGTCGCCATTATGTTATCACTCAGGTTGTCCCTAGGCTCCTGTTTAGGGATACAGCCGAGGTAACCACAAACCAATCTTTGGATTGCAAGTTCTATCCCACCTGCAATCAGAGAGGGCTCTCTCTTAATGATTCAACTTTGTTGACGATTTTCGCCTAGCTTTTGGCTCAGGAGTTTTGTTTTTGTTTGGATGGCAGGTGGAAATTTCAAGCAAAGAGGCAAGGTAAGATGTGATAAGTTTCAAACCATTGCGCATGGAGTCATGGATTAAGGCTTGCTGTTGCGTTTTCTTGGTCACAGGAGGATTAAGGAGCGGGATAGCCACACATGATACAGTTATCAATTTACTGAAAGGATGGACTGACGATCAGAGATGAAAGGCAAAGGAGAATCTTTCATCAAACTGAAAAAGAGGAGAAGTGAATGAATGGTTATCTAGGAGAAGCTAATAATTCCTAAACTCTCATTCATATGTGAAAGAAACAGCGTAAACAAGATCATTTAAGTATACATGTTCATAACTATTTCTGATGAAAACATGAAAAAATGCAGAAATTGAGCTTAAGGTGTAGTTAAACAAATCCTAAGCTATTCTTCTTTTCTGCAATTTAGATGGCAGAACGGTGGTAAAACAAAACATGAAAATTAACAGAGTTGAGAAACACTTATTGAACCATGTAGAAGCACAGGAATTCCATAATCACTCCTCGGCCAATTGAACACATCAAACAGTTTCAGAATCCATGCTTTTAGCAGTCTTTGATTATAGAAAGTATGACAGTTACAGTGTGGGTCTCTGCTTGAAGAAAATGTTGAGATATCAAAGATTAGGAAACTTCCTCGATTCACCAACCAACCCCTACTCCATCTTTCAGGGTGGTATATATAAGCAAAATATCAGAAAGTCATTTATTACAATTGACCTAAATAGGTCTGCTGGAAAAGTTTTTTCTAAAAACCTAATTGTCGCTGGAATTAAATGCAGGTAAGTCCTCTCGGCTACGCTAGAGGCAATTGAATCAAAAAGAGTGCAATGTGACCCTTGGAGGCTCGATGGAGTACTGCTGGAATAACTATGCTTTGGGATCTGTAGTTCTATTCTGGTGCGAGTTAAATGTGCAATAACCATGATTTGAGGGTTTTTGAGTGGCTTCTCCCTCTTTCTTTGACTTTGCTGGAAGGTATTAAATTTTCTCCTGCTTTGGTCCGCTGTTAAGATCTTCGCTGATACTCTTTGCTACTACATTGATGGTTTCCGCCGCTTGCTGATACTCTTTGACGTGCTTTTTCCCTGTTGATTTGATCTGATACTCTTTAATCTCTGTCTCTGGTCCTTTCATGTCTTTAAACCAGATTAATTTGGCAAAATCGGGAGATTTTGGGCTTTTTCAGCGCAAAACGGTGCTAATCGCGCATCGAAAACTGCCTCTGTTTCTTGTTCCGGAGCTCCGAAGTGCGATTTTTCTTCCTGCGTGAATTTTCAGTTTTTTTGGCTGCTGACATCAGCATGACGTCAACAGTACGGCGGATGACGTCAGCCTGCTGACATCAGCGGTGGGTCCCTGGTACAGATGTGACGTGGTGGGGTGCTCATACTTGAAGGCGATGCGATGAACTTCTTCCGATGCGATCGCAATATCGCGTCGGCGGGGAATGAGAAGGTATTTTATTTGGACATGCGACACTTGCGACTGCCGATCGCCGATATTGCGATATCACATCGGGTAACAACGGATGGGGCATAGCTTATATGGTGATAATATTGCGATATGGCGACGCGAGATGGCTTACTAGGATCTGCAGAGTGTTAAGGAAATCGACAAGGGTCTATTGCGGTCAGAAGGAGTGAGTACCTGCGTTAGAAAAGCATTTGAGGCCTCAGAAGGGGTCCGATAACCTAAAAAGGGATTTTATACTTTGGAAGGAGTATATTGCATTTAGAAGATGGTTTGAAGGGGCAACATGAGGGCTCTTGCTAAGTTTCAGATAAACTGAACAATTCCCGGGGGTACTTATGGATATTTTTCAACCAGGGGGAGGGATATTTACATAGGGGATGATTTACATAGTTTTAGTAGGGGGATGGGAAAATATAGGGAGTTAAATAATAATGTCAGTAGTCAATATGGAGATGGTAAGAAAGCGTTAAGTTTGGGAGATCTTAGGCTGCAACGAGGGGATAAAACCTTATAGAGAGAGTATGGAATATCTTTGAGTAAAGCAGATTTCACCCAAGCTAATGACATGAAAATGATGAAACTTAAGAGGTATCAAGCAGATCTTGACCTCTTTTTGGGGAAATTAGTTAATGATTAGGGGGAGATGGAGAAAGGAAGTTAGTTATGCCTGTTTTGAGCTTCTCACATAGAACTGCCTGGTGATTGTGTCCTGAGTAAAGATGACACCTGAAAACCTGGAACTGATCAACACTCAAGATTCTTGCAACCTCAAAACTACCTACCCTGCCTATTTACCTAACATTTTTTCTTCTTTTGGTTTGGGTGCACTTAGACTTGCAAACCCATCATTCCAATTTTCTTTTTTATGCTTTCCTATCTACAAACTACCCTTATTTCATCCAAGGGCCCAGATTAAGCTGTTGGGCTCCTTTGATTCTCTACCTATCTAAGAATCTGCCAAGATTAAGCTGTTTGGACAG
>APFE031606101.1:150411-176579 GCA_000404065.3 Pinus taeda | reverse complement strand
ATTTGGTTTTAAGGGAATGGTATGTTGGATTACTGAAGTGTCATAGGACTTCAAGTCCTCGTAACTCCAGGAAAATACATCTTGGAATTCTTTGAACAAATCCACATATTTCGGTTTTTGGTCAGGGGGCAGTTTTTGGACAATTTAATCATTCTGGGATGCTCTGTTGTTCCTATGTTGTGTTCTTCTATGGCAGCATTTAGAGGTTCCATCTTTGGCTTTTTGGGCACATTGTTGTCATCAAACATGTCTTCCAATGGAGTAAGGCCGGCGAGCAGAACATTACTTTTCAGATCAATAAACTCATCCTCCACCTTGGCTGTTTTATCTGAACCAATTTGTTTCAGCTGTCCTATGTTTGTATTGTTGAAAACAGTTGGGCTAAGGATTTGTTTAGCTATTGCAGTTGTTAGAGTCAGGTGGTTTTCTTCTGCTAACTGTTGTGATTCGGCCATGGCATCCATGTCAATGTTTGTGTTGGAAAATTCATCCTCCAGAGTTAAGAAACTGTTAATCTGGGCATCATCTTAGAATACCTGCCAATCCTTGACATTGTTAGGGACTGAAGGTTTGTGTTTTATTTCAGCGGTGAAATGGTTATTTGGTTCAAAGGGAAGCTTGCATGTGCTAGCAAAGGTTGCTAGACTGTGGGCATGAATATTATGGTCTCGTGAAATTTTGGCCAGCTTAAATTCACTGAAGGCATTGAGTAATTCGGTGGCAGCAGCTCTATAAGCTCTCATTCTACTATCATTAGCGACAAAGTTACCCTTTATTTGTTGTATAATCAAGTCCGAATCACCTAGGATGGGAGACTGTAGTGCTCCAGGGTTTTGAGCAACTTCAGGCCTAAGAGAAGAGTTTCATACTCCGCCCTATTGTTTGTACATCTGACATTGAGTCTATAGGCATGGCCTTGTGCGTGATTATCATGAGTATTGTAAATCCACACTCCAGCCCCTGCTCCTAACTTGTTTACTGAACCATCAAACTCCAAATACCATGTGACTTCTTGTCTGAGGTTTGTATTGAGAGTTTTAGTTGTTTGAGGACCAGGCAAACTTGTAATTTCTGCTTCGGGATGTTCTTCTTGCTATTTTTTGGTTGCCTCAGCTATTGAGATAATTTCATGGGTATTGGCAACCGTTTTCTCATTGACGTGCATTCCTTGCTCCAAAGATAACGACTTCTCATCAGTTGGAGGGCTGGTGTTATCATTAAATAAAATAAAAGAATCCATATCAGAATGGATTGAGTATATTGGACAATTTTGGGGTGTTTCCTCACTGCTTACCACATACTTCATTAATGTTTCTCTATATAGTCTCTTTGGTTGTCCAAAGACAGATATAGTTGCATAAGAGAGGTCGAGTTGAAGGGATCCTTGCAATTTTTCTCCCCACGATTTGGATAGAAGCATACCATACTTTGTGGGAATGTCGGCTACTACTACGTCCATTAAGATTGTCTTGTTGGGGAATTGGACTAGAGAGACACAAAGGTCTTTGATCAAGCCTAAACATTTGACCTGACTTGAATCAAAGGAACTTAGATCTTTTGTACGGGCCTTGTGAATTGAGGTTCAACCTTTCATTACAGGCTTTGGGCATAAGGTTATGTGAGGCACCTAAGTCAAACATAGCATTATGCAGTATTTTGTCATGTATGTGCAGGCTGACATAAAAAGGTGGAACAGGTCCATATGTTGTTTTTCCGTCAACTTCTGGACCAAACAGTAGTTCAGGGGTATCTTCTAAAACGTTTACATCATCCCTTACTTCTGGTAATTGAAGCGACCTTTGAATTTGTTGTCTGTATACATCATGTTTGGCAAGTTCCGAGAGGGGAATGGAGATCTTGAGTTTTCCAAACTCTGCTTCTAAACTAAATGGTTTTTCCAATGAGTTCTTGGCGTTGACAATGGTGAACTTCTCTTTTTCAGGCATACTCTCTATGTTATCTTTTGGAATGTCAGTGTCACGATGTATGATAGTTTGTGATATTTCTGTTTTGGGAGGATTTTTGGTAGAGCTATTCAGATCTTCTTTTGGGGAGGAGGGAGTTAGAGGCTGATCAATAGGAGAGTGTGTGTCTGTTACATCCTCCAAAGTGAGCTAATGGGGATTTGGGACCGAGCTGTCAGCTGGTTGATTGTTGGTGATCTTTCCTTTAGTTTTGTTGAGCTGTTTGCTATCTTTTATTTTCCTGGATGGGGGAACATCAATGGTCCTTGTTCTTAATTTGTATTGCTTGTGTACCTCGTATACAGCGGTATCATATCCTTGTTTAAAGTCAAAGGACTCTCCCGACTTGGTGTGAAATTGTTTTGCATCAGGGTATGGTCGGTCTTCTTCCATGAGGAAGATTTGCTGTTCGTTTTCTGAATCTATTAGGTTCATATGAGTCCCATCTGTGGGCTCAGCGGATTTAGATGCCTCCGCATAGTTTTCTTGAAAAGGAGGCCTAATATCATGGTCAGGACTAGCCCTTCCAACGTTTGTGTTTTGGGTTTTTCTGAAGTTTGGGTTTCTTATGGCATTGGGCTGTTGACCCTCCCATGAAGTTTTTCTCTCAACATTGTCTACTCTGTCTCCCAGCTTGTGGATGCCATTGATGATAGCATCTAGCTTCTGATCGAAAGCTGAGGGTTCTTCTTTGAAAGTGGTTCTTCTCTCAGTTCTAGTTCTGTTTCTTTTAGAAATTAGATTTGCTTCCACACTCACTACAACATCTTGCATTTCTGCAAGGCTTTGAGGGGCTCTTTCCCTTAATTGATATGCCATCTCAGCATCAAAGCCATCCCGGAATTTGTATAACGCGAGGTCAGGTGGAGGTCTTAAATTTTGTGGTATTGCATTGTAAACATTGTTAATTCTTACACAGTAATCCAGAACTGTTTCCTGAGGTCCTCTTTTGATAGTATCATACTCAGACAGTATGTGGAGGGGGTCTTTCTTTTTCTCCCATCTGTTAATGAATGCCTGGTATAAGGCTTCAGGGTTTAATATAGAATTGGGTGGAAGTGCCCTGAACCAGGTTCTGACATCGCAGGTCAAACTTTGGACAAAAATCTTCATTCTTACACTCTCATCATCAATCTCATAACTCTCGAAATAATCTTGCATTTTCTTTGTATGCTGTAGGGTGGTGCAGGAGGTTGCACCATCAAAATAGGTGATTTTTGATTGGTAGTCCTGAGGCATAGCCCCGAGATTAGCAGGAAATTGTAAGGGCGCATATCTAGCCATGATGATGGGGATAAGCGGAACAACTAAAGCAGCGGGGATAACAAGAACAACCGGGGTAGAAGGAGCAATAGTGGTAGTAGGATTATGGGATGGAGGTGTAGAGGAGCTGCTTGGAGAAGGAGGTGACGAACCAGGGGAACTTGGGGTTGACCGGAATAAAACTTTGACAGGGGTTGGAACACTGCTTGGCTGAACTGTTTTAGGACTCGCAACAGCTTGGTCTTCTTTTTGCTTTTGTTTTCTAATGATCTTAGGAATCAAATTCGGATTTTCAACAACAGCGGGGCTATTTGGATCAGGATTTGATCGTGTATTACGAGTTTGTTTCTTAGGAGCCAGCTTCTAATCTATTTTTGGGAATTTTTTCTAAAAACGCAACAACACAAGTCGACCGAAACTTTCACTGGTCGGTTTCTTCCTCTGTGGGGCTGCAGACTGGTTTAATGAATTTATCTGAGGAGGTCCCCAGCGGAGTCGCCATTATGTTATCACTCAGGTTGTCCCTAGGCTCCTGTTTAGGGATACAGCCGAGGTAACCACAAACCAATCTTTGGATTGCAAGTTCTATCCCACCTGCAATCAGAGAGGGCTCTCTCTTAATGATTCAACTTTGTTGACGATTTTCGCCTAGCTTTTGGCTCAGGAGTTTTGTTTTTGTTTGGATGGCAGGTGGAAATTTCAAGCAAAGAGGCAAGGTAAGATGTGATAAGTTTCAAACCATTGCGCATGGAGTCATGGATTAAGGCTTGCTGTTGCGTTTTCTTGGTCACAGGAGGATTAAGGAGCGGGATAGCCACACATGATACAGTTATCAATTTACTGAAAGGATGGACTGACGATCAGAGATGAAAGGCAAAGGAGAATCTTTCATCAAACTGAAAAAGAGGAGAAGTGAATGAATGGTTATCTAGGAGAAGCTAATAATTCCTAAACTCTCATTCATATGTGAAAGAAACAGCGTAAACAAGATCATTTAAGTATACATGTTCATAACTATTTCTGATGAAAACATGAAAAAATGCAGAAATTGAGCTTAAGGTGTAGTTAAACAAATCCTAAGCTATTCTTCTTTTCTGCAATTTAGATGGCAGAACGGTGGTAAAACAAAACATGAAAATTAACAGAGTTGAGAAACACTTATTGAACCATGTAGAAGCACAGGAATTCCATAATCACTCCTCGGCCAATTGAACACATCAAACAGTTTCAGAATCCATGCTTTTAGCAGTCTTTGATTATAGAAAGTATGACAGTTACAGTGTGGGTCTCTGCTTGAAGAAAATGTTGAGATATCAAAGATTAAGCAACTTCCTCGACTCACCAACCAACCCCTACTCCATCTTTCAGGGTGGTATATATAAGCAAAATATCAGAAAGTCATTTATTACAATTGACCTAAACAGGTCTGCTGGAAAGATTTTTCTAAAACCTAATTGTTGCTGGAATTAAATGCAGGTAAGTCCTTTGGGCTGCGCTTAGAGGCAGCTGAATCAAAAAGAGTGCAATGTGACCCTTGGAGGCTCGATGTAGTACTGCCGGAATAGTTGTGCTTTGGGATCTGTAGTTCTGTTCTGGTGCGAGTTAAATGTGCAATAACCATGATTTGAGGGTTTTTGAGTGGCTTCGCCCTCTTTCTTTGACTTTGCTGGAAGGTATTAAATTTTCTCCTGCTTTGGGCCACTGTTAAGATCTTTGCTGATACTCTTTGCCGCTACATTGATGGTTTCCGCCTCTTGCTGATACTCTCTGACGTGCTTTTTCCCTGTTGATTTGATCTGATACTCTTTAATCTCTGTCTCTGGTCCTTTCCTGTCTTTAAACCGGATTAATTTGGCAAAATCGGGCTATTTCGGGCTTTTTCGGCGCAAAACGGGCCAAGGAATCAAAAAATTCCCTAAAGATTCCCCAAAACGGCCTATTTCCCGTAGCGATGCGTGATTAACGCTTCCCGCTAATCGCGCATCGAAAACTGCCTTTGTTTCTTGTTCCGGAGCTCCGAAGTGCGATTTTTCTTCCTGCACAAATTTTCGGTTTTTTGGCTGCTGACGTCAGCAGTACGGCGGATGACGTCAGCCTGCTGACATCACCAGTGGGTCCCTGGTACAGATGTGACGTGGTGGGGTGCTCATACTTGAAGGCGATGCGATGAATTTTTCCGATGCGATCGCAATATCGCGTCGGCGGGGGACGAGAAGGTATTTTATTTGGACATGCGACGCTTGTGACTGCCGATCACCGATATCACGATTTCGCATCGGGTAACAACGGATGGGGCATAACTTATATGATGAGAATATTGTGATATGGCGACGCGAGATGGCTTACTAGGATCTGCAGAGTGTTAAGGAAATCGGCAAGGGGTCTATTGCGGTCAGAAGGAGTGAGTACGTGCGTTAGAAAAGCATTTGAGACCTCGGAAGGGTTCTGATAACCTAAAAAGGGATTTTATACTTTGGAAGGAGTATATTGCGTTTTAGAAGATGGTTTGAAGGGGCAGCGTGAGGGCTCTTGCTAAGTTTCAGATAAACTGAACAATTCCCAAGGGTACTTATGGCTATTTTTCAACTAGGGGGAGGGATATTTACATAGGGGATGATTTACATAGTTTTAGTAGGGGGATGGGAAAATATAGGGAGTTAAATAATAATGTCAGTAGTTAATATGGAGATGGTAATAAAGCGCTAAGTTCAGGAGATCTTAGGCTGCAATGAGGGGATATAACCTTATAGAGAGAGTATGGAATATCTTTGAGTAAAGCAGATCTTCACCCAAACTAATGACATGAAAATGATGAAACCTAAGAGGTATCAAGCAGATCATGACCTCTTTTTTGGGGAAATTAGTTAATGATTAGGGGGAGATGGAGAAAGGAAGTTAGTTATGCCTGTTTTTGAGATTCTCACGTAGAATTGCCTGGTGATTGTGTCCTGAGTAAAGATGACACTTGAAAACCTGGAACTGATCAGCAATCAAGATTCTTGCAACCTCAAAACTACCTACCCAGCCTATTTACCTAGCATTTTTTCTTCATTTGGTTTGGGTGCACTTAGACTTGCAAACCCATCATTCCAATTTTTCTTTTTTATGCTTTCCTATCTACGAACTACACTTATTTCATCCGAGGGCCCAGATTAAGCAGTTGGGCTCCTTTGATTCTCTACCTATCTAAGAATCTTCCAAGATTAAGCTGTTTGGACAGATTTTCATTCTCTATATTCTAAAACAGGAAATTGAAACCTAGGGAGACCAAGATTAAGCTGTTTGGACCTCCCTTTAACTGAAAATTGTACAACACTGGAATAACTTCTCAAAATTTGGAAGGCAGTTAGATAAAGTCTGAGTAGCCTTCTTCGCTTGGAGACTGTTAAGCAAATATGGAGCATTGCAGCATGCAAAGTATGACATATTTGGTCTGTAAAAATGTCAATCATGAAATATGAGTAACCTGCTGCAGCAAGAGGCTAACAGAAGCCAAACCAAACCAACTCAAGATAGATTCAGTTCAGGAGTGGGTTAGGATGAATCTTTGGCTGTTGGTTTGTTAAAAACACTATCCATTTTGGCTGGCACGAGTGCTACTCTGTGACAGAGTGCCAGCTGGCGCGCCCTCTTTGGAGGATTTCCCCCATTGGCGCGAGTGATGCACAGTGAAACCGCGCCAATGGAAAAAGGGCTGCTTTTATGGGTTTTTTGCAGGAGATGTCTTCAGGGCAAATGAAGTTCATACTCAGGGAAATACTATGCAAGTGTTTCCAAGTCATGTCACTTCTCACAGATCCCGAAATGAGTCCTCCAAGGTGCGGGAGAAGGGTAATAGGGATGGTGACAAATTGATGTGTAATAGGAAGCCATATGTCTATGTCTAAATCTTGTACTCTAGTAAGGGACATAGATCATCATGATTCAAGTGAGACAAACTAAGAGGACTCATCATGCTTCAAGTGAGACAGGGTAAGAAGACTCCATCAAATAAAGTCCAAGACTTTTGTTATTCTTATAGATTCCACAATACAAACCCATAACCCTACAACCTAGGTATTTTGGTAACCCCCATACCATAATTTACAAGGGTTATAAGTGCTTTAGTGAGCCATTTAAATGTAGTCATCAGATTTTCTTTGAAAATGGGGCCTACTCAACCTTCTTATAAAAACTTGATGAATTAGATCGTTGGGGTTTGTCATACATTCACCATGACAAGATCATATACAAATTGTAGCCTAGCATGTATCATCAGTTTGGACAAATATATCAGAGATATTTGCGGATAGAGAACATCAAATTAAAATAAAATAGCATATATACTTACCTAAAATAAGTTTATCATATCTAAATAAGGATATATTCTTTTCCACCCAACCATAGGCTCGGTTATGCCTATCTATGTCTATAATTTGCCACCAACTAGCCAAGCCATGATACAACTAAGGGAAAAACTTATATTCTCAACAAAAATTACAAATATAAAATCCACTCTCCTTCATAGGAAAACCAATCCTCTACCCACTGAGCCTGAACTTCCACAAATTACCTAGATGATTTTCAAACTAGTTGTAGCTGCAAAAGGGAGTCCCTTTACTACTTGTGTAGTCACTCAATTCTCTCCCCTCTTAATGCCTATTGTCTAGCCTAGCCAACATCAAATCCACAATCCCCTTTTCCCAATTCAAGTTTGGGTTTTCCTACCTCAAATTTGTAGTAAGAGTCAAAATTTATCATGCCCCAACACTCAAGAATGGACCCCATTAATATTATGCACTATTTTGGCATGATTGTTAGCTTCCTTAGGGATTTTTATCTACCTATAAATAACCAAATAAAACCCACTTGTGAATCACCTAATTTTTCACTCATGTACTCTCTACTCTCTCAAAACCCTTCCTTTCTACTATGGGTATAACCAACACTCTCCCCATGAAAAAACAAAATGCTTACTTGACCCTCACATACATCCCCCTCCTCTAGCCAAAGAGAACTCATGCTTGGCTACTTTGACCCTCATCTACATCCCCCTCCTCTAGCCAAAGAGAACTCACGTTTTTTTGGCACATATCAGGAGATTTTATGGGTCAATGCTAGGAACTCAAGATGGGTACTTGTTGTACCCTCCTTTGACAATTTTTAGCTACCCCATAAGTCTTTCCATACCTCCATAATTATGGATGGTTGGATGCCCAACTACCCATCTCTCTTAATAATAAATTTTTGAGTTGAAACATATCTCGGCCACTTGGTGGTCTATTCCAGCCTCTTGCTGAGGTCCAATTCCATGCCAAAAACCCATGGCAACCTGTGACCTAAAAATAACCCTTCCTCTAGGAAATTCCTATCTTACGAAATGCACATCTAATTGCATGATAAAATGAAATACATGTGCATATGCATGTTCTAATGTGGTTATCTTATTTCAATTAACTTACAGATACATCTTACACACGCACACACATGTAATTGTTGTAATGGAATAAATATAGAAGAAAATATTTATCTTCTAATTTGTGTAACTAGTTGTAGGCCTTCAATGTTCCACCTAGCTATATACCACATTATTTTCTCTCAACAATGGGTCACCCTCGAGCTAGGGCTTTGACTCCACGGGGCATCAACATCGACTTGCCCAAAACCTTATACATACACAGTACCAACAACCATTGTCCAAGGTAATAAGCTTGATAACCTCCAACCAACAATCATGTGGCTTCCACAAGTTCCACTACACTCACATGCCTTCCAGGTACCCTTTTTGGCTTCACACAACCAAGGTATCAGGCCTGACAACCTCAAACCAGCAATATTGTGGCTTCCAGGAGTTCCATTAACTTCACAGGCCTCCTAAGCACCTTTCCACGCCTCACACAACTAAGGTACCAAACCCAACGAACTCCAGCCAACAGTCATTTGGCTTCTAGGAATTCCACTTCCCTCACATGCCTTCCAGGCCTCACACAACCAAGGTACCAAGCCTGAAAACCTACAACTAATAGTTTTGTGGCTTCCAAGAGTCTCATCGCTATCACATGTCGTTTAGGCACCCTCCTCAACCTCCATTTCCACAGTGGTCTCCATGCTTCCATGGTCGTTTACTAGCATCCTTCACTAGAATCATCCACACAGATTCCTTGTGTAAGCCTTCACAGTGCTAAACATGCCTCTTTTGTATGCATGCCTCTTTTTCACCCATTGGCATTCACCCAAGCCACCTCATGGGCCTTGGTTATATGCATGGGTTCCTTTAATGATTATTTAAATCATATGATCCCCTCTTAGTCATCCATGGGGTCTCAACCCTCCATGCTTGTTTCGTCATTTAGTCTACTGCCATTTTTATTTTATTAATATGTCTGTGTTACATTATTACACTACAGAGCCTTCTAGCCTCAAAATATAAAACATGTGTGCACAGGCATACCAACCAAAAACTGTGTAACACTCATGCACATGGCCGCCACGGCCTTCAAAATATGTCCTTGACTCACCAACCTATTTAATGTGTCCCGACTCACCAACCTAGTTGCACATATACATACATACATATACATATACATGTGTGTGTGTGTGTGTGTGTGTGTGTGTTATTTACATTCCAGGGATTGAAAAGGGGTGTTACATGAGTAAAAAGTGAAACAATAAAAATAATTTTGAATTCAAATTTTAGGTACATTAGCAATATGGATTTTTTGGCTATGGTTGTTTACTTAACAAGCAAGGTGATTTCGATTTTTTTTTTCCGCCTCCCCGAGCTCTGCAATTATTGCGTGCTCTCACAGACTAGTTGGCCACGCTAGGGATACGCCCCCACTGCCATGGATGAGCTGGGCTCATCCCATGCTCCTCCCATCAGTCTTCTGTCCTCCCCCAGGGCTGAAGATGTCGCGTTCAAGACTCTTCTAGCTTCGATGCTAGCCAAGAAGAAATTGAATGCTTCGAAGTTTGTTAAAAAGCTGGAAAATATACCAGAAGTCTCCCTTCCTCCGGAGGGACTGATCAAGGTAGCTCTGTCGCTGGATAAGAGGGCCCTAGTAGGATAGTTCACTAGCCTGTGGCCTTCCCCTAAAGCCACGGAAGCCTGGATCTGCAGGAACTAGAGACCGTTAATCAAGCAAAGTGTAACCTTGTATTTTCTAGGGCGAGGCTATTTCTTGTTCAAGTTTATTTCAAAAGAAGACAAGGATCTAATCTTTAGGAATGGGCCCTATTTATGGGCCCTCAAGATCTCTATTTGAACAGATGGACTCCCAATTTTGATCCAGTCGAAGATGTCCCGTCGGCAGTTCTAGTGTGGGTAAGACTTCTGAACCTTCCTGTACATTGCTGGAATTGGGATTCCCTTCATCATATAGGAAACGCGCTGAGAAAATTCATAGTTTGCACAAGTACCAAGGATCAATATGAGTGCTAGGATTTGTGTTGAAGTGGATCTAGAAGTGGGGCTGCCGGAGGCTATAAGGATAAATGTAGGAAGTTGGACTCATGTGAAAAAACTTGACTACGAGTAGCTTCCCTTCAAGTGCTGCAAGTGTCAAGAATATGGACATTTTGCCAAGAACTATTCCAAAAATGAAGAGGTGGCGCAAGGAAAGGAAGAAGGATGGAAGCAAGTCAAAAGAGCTAAGGCTAACCCTCAAACCCTCTTGGAACCTCAAAAGGGAAAGGGCAACAACCTTCTTCTAGTGGTCAAGGACAGCATCCACGGGCACAAGAGAATTCGTTTGCCCCCCTCTCCTCAACCTTAATTGAAATGCAAGAAACAGAATAGTAGTAGAAGGAGGCAAACGAGAAAGAGATCCTCGAAAACTCCAGGAAATGTGAGAGCGAAACAATAAGCCCTAAGGGAAAGGCCACAGATATTGAAGAGGAAGACCAAGAATCGAAAGAATCTGAGGAGGAGGAGAAATAGGTGATTCCTAAACATTGTCCCACATATCGACAAGAGGAAGGACGTCTGATCGGGAAAAAAGAGAGCAAGAAACATATAAAGACAAACTCCAAGGCAGTCAGCCAACGTTGGAAGAGCTACTAGAAAAAACACCAAAGATCACAAGAAGTCATGGATAGGGGCCCAAAGGGGCCACCCAATCTCAGAAAGGTAAATAATGAATATTGTCTCCTAGAATTTCAAGGGGTTGGGGAGAAAGAAAAAAGGGGAAGAAATGTGAAGTTTGATTAGAATAGAAACCCCAGATATCCTACTGATCCAGGAGACTAAGTTGGAGGAGAAGAGCTTCCTCCAAGTAAGCAGGAATCTTTGGAGAAAAAGTGGAGGGCAGGCTGTCTCAGCCCAAGGTGCATCGGGAGGGCTGGGAACTCTCTGGAATGAAGCCAAGTTGGAATTGGTCAATGGAAAGTAGAACACTCACTAGTAGTTTATGCAGTTCATAAGCCGAGAGTCAAGGGAGACCTTTAGTCTCTTTAATGTTTATGTGCCAGTAAATGCAGGGGAAAAGAAGCAGTGTTGGGACTCAATCAAACTCATGGCTAAGGAAGAAACGCTGAGAAATATTATCATCGTCCGGGATCTGAATATAACTTTAAGCTCTTCTGAGAAGAAAGGTGGTAGCATAGTAAGGGATACAACGAGGGAATGGGTGGAGGACATCATGCAAGATTGAGATCTACTCGACATCAAGCCCTTGAAAGGTAAGTATACTTGGTAAAATAAAAGAATGGGTCCTGGCCATATTGCTGTGCAATTAGATAGATTTCTTATTCAAAGTTCCTATCTTCTCCTTGGTTAAGAAGCTAGGATGCTCATTCTGCCATGCAGCATTTCGGATCATAAACACATAAGGCTGGAGCTCTCAACACACAGAAATTTTGGGCCCATTTCTTTTCGATTCAATCCTTTATGGATTAGGCATCTAGACTTTATGGATAAGGTTAAAGAAAGTTGGAATTGGCCTGTCACAAGGTCTCCTTTCTTTGTATGGGAAGAAAAATTAAGAAGGGTAAAGGTTGTCCTAAAGAGCCGGGCTAAAACTCTACCAAATTCGGCTGATGAAAGGAAGATGGCCCATGCCTCCCTCGAGAAGCACCAACTACAGATGGAAGAGGAGGACCCCACGGAGGAATCTATAGCCATAGAAGAAAATTTGCAGCAAAAATTCCACAAAGCTTGTTTGCAAGAGGAAGAATATTGGAGGCAGAAATCCCATAGTGTGTGGTTGAAAGTGGGAGACAGGAATACCTCCTTCTTTCACATTCAAGCCCAAGCTAGAAGGTCCTTCAACACAATTTCTAAAATAAAAGAAGATTTGGCTACCCACAAGGATTTCACAAGTATCAAAGGGGTTGCCTTCTCCCACTTTGAGAAACTCTATAGTGAAGTCGAGGTAATGAGTCAGGACACTATGTTCTTGGATGTTATACCCTCAAAAATCTCTTCAAATATTAATCAACAGCTGGAAGCTAAAGTTACAAGAAAAGAAATAAAGGCTGCGCTCTATGAAATGGAGCCGGACAAAGCCTCGGGCCTGGATGGCTTCACAACCAGATTCATCCAAGTTTGTTGGCAAATAGTGAAGAAGGACCTGCATAGAATGGTCTCAAAATCTCAAAACTACCAAAAAAGTGGAGGCAGCACGAATTCTGCCTTCCTCCCCCTCATCCCAAAGGAGAAGGGAGCCAACACTTTTAACAAGTTTCGTCCGATTTCGCTATGCAACATTGGTTACAAGCTCATAACAAAGGTGATTACCAATAGTTTGAAGGTCTTCTTACCCTCCATAATACCTAAAAATTAAGGGGGCTTCGTTTAGCGTAGGCAGATCGTGGACAACATAATCCTTGTGCAAGAGGCTATTCGTTCTAGCTTGCAGTGGAAAGAAAAAGGTATGGTGGTAATGCTGGACCTAGCTAATGCGTTTGACTGAGTTCGTCACAAATTCCTCTTTGAGGTGATGCACAAGTTTGAGTTTGGCCAGGAGTTTATTATATGGGTTCACGCTTGCATCTCTAAGCCCTGGATCACCCCTCTAGTGAATGGGAGAGCAACAGATTTCTTTAAAGACTCTAGAGGGATACACCAGGGCTGCCCTCTTTCCCCTCTTCTTATTGTTTTGCAAGCTTCAGTTCTGAGTTTTTATTTAGAAAAGTGCCAGGTGGATCATGAGTTTATGGGTCTTAGGATTGCTAGAGCACTCAAGGATATTAACCATGCTTTGTTCGTTGATGATTCTCTTCTGCTGGGTGTTGTCTCCATATAGGAAAGTCTTGGACTATTTCTATGGTACTTCGGGCAGTAAACTAAATGAAGGGAAATGCCATTTTTATGGCTAGAATATCTCCAACAGTGACCTCTCCTCAATTTCCAGATGTTTGGGCTTTGTTGGCTCTGCTTCTTGGAATTCTTTCATCTATTTTGGCCTTCCTATCTTCCAAAGGAGGCACTCTAGTAAAGACTAGCTCCCAATGGTTGAGAAATTCAACAAAAAAATTTAGTCTTGGGGTTTCTCGTGGCTTAATCTTGTTGGGAAGACAGTGCTCATTAAGTCTATTCTGACCAGCCTACCTATCTTCCAATTCTTGGCGATGTTGGCTCCCACTAGCATCCTCAAGAAAATGGAGGAGTGGATTCGAAGGTTCTTTTGGAAGGGCGGCAAGAAAAATGACAGGAAGATCCCTCTTGTCAGTTGGAATAAAGTTGCTAAGCCTCTGCTAGAAGGAGGTCTGAACTTCAAGGACCTAAGGACTCAAAACATTGCTATGGGGACTAAGATTTTGTGGAGACAAATGGCCCCAAAACCAGGTTGGGCTCAAAAGATGCTATGGAAGAAATCTTTCAGGGGACAGAGGCTACGAAGTTTGGATGACCTCACCCCCACCATTAAAGGTTCTCAAATTCACAGACTTTGCATGTAGGCCTTACCACTGATACAAAAGCATTCCTTTTGGATTCCTGGGAATGTAAAGCTTATTACTATCTAGACCGATAAAATTATGAACAAGGAAGCTTTAGGTGATGTCCAAGAGCTCGTTGAGCTTCGAAGCTGGATGTTGAACAACAACATCAAAAATTTGTGGGATATATCTAGTTGGAAGGATAATGTGTGGACAGGTCGGAAGAAACCTCAAATGTTGGAGGCTCTAGATCAGGCATGGTCATTCCTGCTGACTAAGCTGAAAGGAATGAGACCAATTTCAATTAGAAAACAGGATAAGAGAGGCTGGGGCTCTCAAACTTGCTCTTATACAGTTGCACATGGCTATGCACAGCTCAAAAAAATTCCTCATGTTCCTTGCTGCCCTGCGACTTGGAGAGGACTTTGGAGGCAAAAATGTGTGCCAAAAGTCAATCTCTTCAGCTGGCTTTTGTGTCACAATAGCATTTTAATAGAGGACAGGCTTAAAAAGAAAGGCTTCTTGGACCCTTCCAGATGTTCCCTTTGCCTGGAAAATGAGGAAAATACCTCTCATTTATTGATTGAATGCAGGTTTGCCAAGAGCATTTGAGTAGATGTGTTTTCCTCATGGGGATCCACTATTAGTCTGCCTAATTCGATTACTAGTTTCTTTTCCGATTGGGCTCACCTCTATCCCGGAAAGTATCTAAAAAACAATTGGTTCAAGGCAACCTAGCTGGCCTAGAAATTCCTTGAGCAGGTCATTGGCTTTTGACAAAACAAGGTTACCCTTCTGCGCTTTCTCTTGAAAAATTATATGATTATGCTCAATTCAACAAGCACCGAAATAAGGAAACTCCTTAACTAGTCTAACCCTTTACGAGTTAAGAAACCAACTATCTCGTTATATTTTTAACAAATTTGTTAAGAGAATGCAGGTTTGCCAAGAGCATTTGGGCAGATGTGTTTTCCTCATTGGGATCCACTATTAGTCTACCTAATTCGATTACTGGTTTCTTTTCCGATTGGGCTCACCTCTATCCCGGAAAGTATCTCAAAAACAATTGGTTCAAGGCAGCCTAGCTAGCCTAGAAATTCCTTGAGCAGGTCGTTGGCTTTTGACAAAACAAGGTTACCCTTCTACGCTTTCTCTTGAAAAATTCTATGATTACGCTCAATTCAACAAGCACTGAAATAAGGAAACTCCTCAACTAGTCTAACCCTTTACGAGTTAAGAAAAAAACTATCTCGTTATATTTTTAACAAATTTGTTGAGAGAAAAATTGGTTTTAAATCCAAGTTCTAAGCTATCTATCATACACCTATTATCTTCAGATACTATTTGTTATAGATCTCTTACCAAGATGCTTATCCTATCCACTATTCTCCTTATCCATGTCCATGTACTTGACTTAGGATATCAATCCTAATCTGTCACAACACTTGACATAAGGATAACCATTCTTATTCAATCTATCATTATCTCGATACATAATGCATGCACTGGACTTGTGGCGGTTAGTCCTAACCTAATTCGTGACACGGGGAGAACCAATGTCCAACCTTACTCCCTCTCAACTTGAGAGGATAAATCCATGACCAATCCCTCCCAAATAGGGAGAGTTCATCAATAAGCATCAACTTGTCTCAGAATTAATCATACTTCCCTTACGTCAACTACCTATAATTGATGTACCTTCCTCAACCAACCCTCTTATCACCTAGTCTGTGTTGAAAATTGTAACTAGGTTCGATATTCATTATGATGTAATTTTAATCATGAAATTGTGAAAAAGAAATTATATTTTTGGAGTATGGATTTCATACTCAAGTTTGATTCAAATACATGTTCTTCATTCTTTTAGGTCATCTAGTTCTTTCTAGGATACAAAATAATATTGGTCATGTGTCATAGTCCCATTTAGACTCATTGTAATGAATAAAAAAATTTATTTTTATCAAGAAAAATTCGTGGGTAAACCCAATACCAAGTCGTCCCAAGAGCAAGATCAAGTAAGCCTAAAGGAGGGTTATTCGACCCTCAAGAAAGGCTATAAATACAATGGAGATCGACCTCATTTGTACACACATCTAAATAAAGTTTGATATGCAATAATGAAGGAGAAAAAGAGTAGCTGGGAGGATGAAGAGGAAGAGCAGAAGTCGAAATTTTGTCAAGGAAGCTTTTCTCTTATCAAACTAGGGTTGGTGACGTTGCTAGTTACAGGAAGATGAAATTATGTAGCAATTTTAGGGGGCCAAAATTGCAAGGTCAAAATTCTGTTGCAAGGGTCAAAGGTGCAATAGTAGTGCAGTAATATTGAAGTTCTGGGAGATGTCTCAAGGAAGATCTTGTTGGGGGTTGGATTAGGGCTTGGAAGGTTTGTTGGATTTGGTCTTTGGGTCTTGGAAGTCTCTTTTGTAAGAAGATTCTAAAGAAGAAGAGAATATTTTCTAGTTTTTTCCCCTTGGAGGGGTTTTTCCCTAGCTTAGAACCTCTATCTTGTGTACTTTGTCTCTCTGTGATCTTCACTATTTTGGTAATTTCTTGATGAAAGAATCTAAAGAAGTAATAAAGAAACAAATAACATCACAAGTAATTATCACAATAATGAAAATACGTTCTAAGTAATGGAAGTCTCCATATTTTCCAACATGATATCAGAGCTAAGGTACAAGGAGAATAAATATAACATCTTTGTTAACACTACGGAAAGTGTTGATTTTTAATGTACCTTGGACAAGTGGTTTCCGATGAGTTAGTCTCTACCTAGGGAAAAGTGTCCAAAATAATTCTTTTCCTAAGTGTGACTTTATAAAGTGAAAGTGAAATTATAAGTGGTAAAGTCAATGTTAAATTATAAAGTGAAAAGTGACTTTAGACATAAAGTACAAAGTGGGTAATTTATTTAATGGGTGAGTTAAAAAATAGAAAGTGAGAATTAAATGCACATTTATTCTCATCCCTTGATCTAAATGAATCTGAGCCATTAGATCTTAGCACTTCCCAAAAGTCATTTAGGGAAACAAAAGGGGGAAAGAAAAGAGAGACTGCATTCATTCTTCATGAGTAGATTAGAGAAAGGGGGTTGAGAGCTGGAGAAAAGTTCTGAAGGAGAAATTTTTTGTAGCAAGCTAAAGGAGTGATTTGTGGGCAAAGTTGGGCACAAAAATCAAGGCATAGAAGACAACATAAGGTACAGTACGAACAACATTTAATGTTGTGAGCTACACACTGTTCAAGACTAGTTTTTGGAAAATCAATGTTTCATGACAGGTCAAAACACATTTACATCAAATATCATTTCATCAGGAACTATGTTCAGAAGGGGGCAATGAAGCTGGAATATATATCGACAAATGAGCAGGTGGACGATGTTCTCATGAAGTCCTTTCCAAGAGGAAAGCATGTCCATTTTAGGGACAAGATGGGTGTGGGGATAAACATTTTCCTCGGTAAGAGGGAGTGTTGATTTTAATGTACCTTGGACAAGTGGTTTCCATGGGTTAGTCTCTACCTATGGAAAAGTGTCCAAAATAATTCTTTTCCTAAGTGTGACCTTATAAAGTGAAAGCGACTTTGTAAGTGGTAAAGTCAATGTTAAATTATAAAGTGAAAAGTGACTTTAGACATAAAGTACAATGTGGTTACTTTATTTAATGGGTGAGTTAAAAAATAGAAAGTGAGAATTAAATGCACATTTATTCTCATCCCTTGATCTAAATGAATCTGAGCCATTAGATTTTAGGACTGCCCAAAAGTCATTTAGGGAAACAAAAGGGGGAAAGAAAAGAGACACTTCATTCATTCTTCATGAGCCATTTGGAGAAAGGAGCCTGAGAGCTGAAGAAAATTTTTGAAGGAGAAATTTGTTGCAGCAAGCTAAAGGAGTAATTTCTAGGCAAAGCTGGGCACGAAAATCAAGGCATAGAAGACAACAGAAGGTACAATATGAACAATATTTAATGTTGTGAGTTGCACATCATTTGAGAGCAGTTTTTGGGAAAAAAATGAAAAAATCCATACAATCCATACGGAATCAGTATAGTACATTTCATATAGTCCGTGTCCGTATAGTACATATTTTCAGCTTCAAGTGGGCATGGAAATCAAGGCAAAGTGGGCATAGTTTCAAGGAGTTTTGGGCTGAAGAGAGAAGTTGTATTTTGCTATTTTGTTTTGTCTGCAAATGTATTTTTCCTGAACTTGAAAGATAAATAAATTTGAAGAGCTCTCTAATAAGTTTCCCCGGAGAAGATTGAAAGGGTTTTGCCTGGGTCTAAGTTGACCAAAAATTTGTGTATTTTTATGTGTATTGCTAGTTTGTTTATTTTCATATTTATTTTCAACATGTGTTGACAGTCTCATGTGTTTTAATCTAAAAATTTCATTTCCAAAATTCTATATGTTGAAAGTGTGTTTATGGGAAATGGCATTTAACTAAATAGGAGTGATAAGGTGAAATTAAAACCAAGTTGGGATTGCAAGAAAAATTTTAGTCATCAAATTTCAACATGGTATTGAAGCTACGCACTTAAAATTGCAGTTTAAACAATAGACAATAGTTTGGGACAACAAACGATGGTTTGGACAACAAACTGAATTTTTGGATAGCAAAATCAGTTTGGACAACAAACTGATATTTTGGGATAACAAGGTGAAATTTCACACAGACTAAACTTTTCGGATAGCAAGGTGTGCTGGAAATTTCATTTCTCTATTTTCGTGGTCTTCCAAAATTTGAACAGTAGTCATGGCCATGTTCTTAAGGATAGAGGACAAACTGGATGGGATATCCAACTATGTCATTTGGAAGGACAAGATTCAAACAGTGTTTGAAGAGGCAACAATTTGGGACATAGTGCAGCAAGTGGTTGTACCTCCTACTTTTGCAGAGGAACATGTTGAATTCACAAAAATAATGAAAAGGAAACAAGGATTTTGATGGAAAATCTAAAGGATTATGTGGTTCTTCAAGTGAGAGGAAACACATACATATCAGATGTGGACAACTCTAACCACTCTCTATTAGAGTACCAATGAGAGTAGGAGGATGGTACTGAAAGAACAATTGAAGAACATCAGGATGAAGAAGGCTGAAAGTGTAGTTCATTATCTTGGCAGGGTCAAATAGGTACGTGATGATTTGACTACTATTAGTGAGGAAATTTCACCCACATAGTTAGTCAGGATAGATGTAGCAGGACTTCCTAAGTCTTGGGAGGTCTTTGGAGATGTTGTTACCTCTCGGGAGAATCTTCCCAATCGGGACAGATTCTGGGATGATTGTGTGAAGCATGAGATACAAAAGACTGGTAGTGGTAGGGTGAAGATAACATATGAGGAGGATGTAGCCTTGACAGCCAGGGGGAAGAAGAAAGGGAAGGTAAAGAAAGGGGCCTCATCATATGGGGCTAAGGGAAAGGAGAAGAAGAAGAAGAAAGATACGGATATGTCCAAAGCCAAATGTTGGGCATGTCAGAAGATGGGATACTGTTGCTACATGTCTTGTGAGGAAGCACAAGGGGAAGAAGGGTATTGCAGCTTTAGTAGAGGTGGAGAAGTTTGTTTCACAGTTTAACAAGGACTTTGCATTTATTACTTCTACATCTAGTATGAGTACATCATCTAATGTGTGGTACATAGATAGCGGGACTTATCGCCATATGACAAGTGCATGAGAGTTCTTTTTAGATCTTGCAGAGAAGGCACTTGATATTGAGATTGTACTAGGAGATGTCCATACTTTTAGAGTTGGTGTGGGGACTGTGACCTTTTAGAGGGAGTCTTTGCCTCCTTTGAAGGTCATGGATGTTTTGCATGTTTCAGGGATGAAGAAGAACTTGATTTTTGTGTATGCTATGGAGGAGAAGGGGTTCAGCCAAAGTGATTGGATTCTGCTCTAGGAAACTATACAGGTTTAGTTTTCAATCGACAAGAGCATTACTAAGTAGCACATCTGGTAGCACTCACACTAGTACCACTAGCAGTAGAGACTTGTGCGAGTTATGGCACCGGAGGATGGCGCATATACATCATGGATCTTTGAGAGTATTGAGGGAGATCACTACTAGAGTTACCGATTTCAGTGTCGATCATTATGAGGTCTGCAGAGGGTGTCCTTTAGGAAAGTACACCAAGTTACCATTCTCAGCGAGCGACAATATATCTATAGGTATACTAGACTTGATTCATATTGATGTTAGTGGTTGTATGTCTCACGTGCCTTTGGTTGGTTATGAATATTATGTTATATTCATTTATTACTCTAGGAGGACTTGGATATATTTCCTGAAGACCAAGGGTGAGGTCTTCAATTGCTTTAAAGAGTTCAAAGCTCTTGTGGAAAAGTGGACAGGTAGGAAGATTCAGGTCTTGAGGTCAGACAATGGTGGTGAGTACACTAATGGTTGGTTTTCTGACTTTTGTGCACAGGAGGGCATTAGGAGAGAGTTCAAAGTTCCTTACAACCCCCAAGAGAATGGGGTGTCTAGAAGGAAGAACAAAGCTATTGTTGAGGCTGCTAAAGTGATGATTCATGATCAGGGGTTTCCTTTGTTTTCATGGGATGAGGCCTGCAATACTAATGTTTATCTTCAGAGAAGGAGTCCTCACAGAGTATTGGGGAATATGAATCTGGAGGAGGCTTTCACTAGAGAGAAGCCTCATGTGGGACATCTTCGTATCTTTAGATGTCTCACATATTCCTATATCCCGAAGGAACAGAGGATGAACCTAGAACCCATGGTAAAGAAAGGTATCTTTATGGGTTACATCAAGACTTTGAAGGCCTATCAGATCTTCATTCCTTCTAAATAGAGGGTTGTGATTAGGAGGGATGTCAAGTTCAAGGAGGAAAGGGCCTATCGGAGATCACGGGAGTATGATGAGAGAGAGTCATAGACTTCTCCTCAACAAGGAGGTCAGGTACAGGGAGCAGGACCTCATGGTTCTGGATCGACTGCTATAGGAGGTGCTTCAGTGTCAGTGACATCTGGGGCACCAGTGGCAAGTTCACCGAGCACTTCTTTAGGGAGCCCACTAGTATAGAGTTCACATGGCACTTCACCTGACACAAGTATAGGTGCCAGTATAGGTGTTTGGTCAATTTAGTGTGTCCTAAATTTCTACATTAATTATCAATCCGGGAGTCGTAAACTGATGAAGTGTGGCGCACTATATGTGCAAGATAACCTCTTTCTTACTTTTTGTCGTTTTTTATTTTTATGTTGTTTTTGGGGATTTTTATCTTCGTTTATCTCATAATGTGAATGGAATTCCTATTCCTAAGTTTCTAGAAGGCAAGTATGGTTATAGGTTTTAAGGCAATTATGTCCTCTATAAGGGTTCCCAAAACTTGACACTTCAGAAGGTCATAGAACATACTAGTGATGAAAATAATACTTGAATCAAGAATGAAAATATGTTGCTATTTAAAACAAGTAATTAATGAACTACTGATCATGAAACTATCATCTCTCCTGCTGTCTAAATACAGAAAAATGATTTAAGCTACTGCACTCAAGGAAATCAAAGATTGCAAAGAAACTAAAACTAAAGTCAAATTACATCATTCATAGTCTGATTTCTCACCAGTTAGTCTAGCTATGGCTTTCGGAGATAATCGTCAATGACATGAGCAATCCAATATCTAACTGCAGAAAAGTAAACTAAAATCAAATTACAACATTCATATTTCGATCCCTTGCCAGTTAGTCTAGCTATGGCTTTCAGAGGTAACCGTCAATGAAATGAGCAATCCAATATCTAATTGCAGAAAAGTAAACTAAAATCAAATCACAACATTCATATTTTGACCCCTCGCTAGTTAGTCTAGCTATGGCTTTCGGAGGTAACCATCAATAAAATGAGCAATCCAATATCTAATTGCAGAAAGTAAACTAAAATCAAATCACAATATTCATATTTCGATCCCTTGCTAGTTAGTCTAGCTATGGCTTTCGGAGGTAACTGTCAATGACATGAGTGAGTTGATTTCTAAACTAACTTAAAGCAAATGAACAAGACTGAAATCAACAAAACAAAACTGGAATTAAAAGAAACTAAGAAAAGCAAAGTCAGTAGAGGATCAATTCCATATCACTGGTTATTGTGAAAATTATATACAGATGCCTGGGCTGCCTACTCTATCCTGAAACATGCACACACTGATCAGCGTTATACAAAGCTTGTAAAGTCATGGACAAGAATGAAATGTTAGAAATATATACACAAGTGAATAACTATAAAACATGGGCAGTGAAAATAAGGAAATGATACATAAAGACTATACAGCAACAATGGAAACGAAACCTCAGTGTGCAGGGGCCCTCTGCACAACCTCAACCAACAGGCTATCGATCCAAAATTACATTCACGCAAGCATGTAGAACAGAGTCTTCTTGTATATCTCAAAACACAGTTACAGCAATAAAACTAGTGTCACGGCACAGTGAATTCTTAACAGCAAAATTACATTCAAAAGACTAACTACTATGCGTATATAAATGCGGTATTTATAACAAAGGTTACATAGCTGTTTTCCTAAAAAACTACGTGAACAGAGACACGTAAAAGACAACGTCCATGGATTTAGCATAATGGTTGCCGTGATGATTAAATCTATTAAGGGTGGCTGTTGGATTCGCCTTGTGGAGCAGTCCACAGGTGTCGATATGTCCCCAGGGATCTAGGAATGGCCACGAAAGTCTTCACGTGTTTGAAAATGGAGTCCTGTTGCCGTAGGACTCCTATGTTGGACCATCTTTGACCACGGCCTTCTTTGATGAATTTAGCTGGACCAATAGGACCTGATCCATGTCCAGGTCATTTCCAACTTGCCCATGTGGCTTGCTTTGCCTGGTGACACTTGCAACCTGGAGTTTAACAAAAACGGCTGCGGAAAGTTGAACTAGCTACAGAAAGTGGCTGCATTCCGCATCTCATAAGCAAAAATCTAATTCAAACAGCAAACACAAGGACATAGATAAAAAACCACTTTAAATGCTCTTTTATGACTAATATGCAATGATGCTGATAGCTTAGGAGGTCCAGGTGAATAGAAAGAGTCTAGGAAAATGTGTAGGAAAGATGCAAGTTCAGGGCTCAACATACCCCCACTGTGAAGGTGTTGCATGTCCCCATGCAACAAAAAATTTGACTATCCCCCCTTTAGATCATGTGCTCTGAGACTTCTGCCAGTACATCCAGCCCTCTTCTTCTCTTTCTTGGTGTTGCTAACATCCTGGGCTTCCTCATCAAGCATCTGAATTTGAGGTTGATAAGTGCTCTACTTATCCTCCTGCACTTTTTGTTCAATTTCCTGTTCGTTTTCTGCCATAGCCCAAGGTACAACATTGTGTTTTCGTGAATGATCTTATCCAATCGACTTTTTTCCTTCAATGCTTCATTTTCATGTTTAATGTGTCTATTTAGGACCTCTAGTTCAAAAACTTTTTGTTTCAATGATTGGATTAGAAATTCTTGTGTTGCGTGAGGCTGGATGGATGAAGTGCTTGGACCTGTGGCTGTCTTTTCCAAGGATTCTATATAATCATACATCTCTTGCTGATTCAGGTCTATCTCGAGTGTAGTTTTCCTTGGGTTGTCCCCAAAATCTTGTTGGGGAGGACTGATTTCAAAGTCTGGCCGAGAAGGACTCATGTCAACATCTAGCTGGGAAAGAGGAGTATGGTGTGGGCTACTATTAGGAGAGTTTGTTGGAGGCTGCTCCGGTGTTTCTCCTCCTAAATTAATGAAATGGGTCCCTTTTGTTTGCACTTTCCTCCACTTTCCTCTAAGCCTAGAGCTTCTCCTTAAATGTTGTGGACTAGTGCCTTCTTCCTCCATACTCTGTTTTTCTTTTCGTTTCTTCTTGGCTACAGCTAATTGTTCCCGAAGATAAGCTAGTCTTTCAGACAGTGTTTGGTGGTCTTCTTTTTGGGAAGGATCTGGGGTCTGACATACAACTTCTATGTTTCTTTTCTCTTTTGGTTTTCTCTGCTTATTATCCTTAGTTCTTTCCAGCCTCTCTTCTTGATTAACTTCTTTAGTTCTTCCAACAGGAGGGTCTTGAATTCTCACACTAGTTTTCTTTTTCCTACTCTTCCTTGTTGTACTGATCTCAGGTATTTCAGGTGGATCTTGAAAGTAGTTTCTCACCAAAAACCGTTCCCAGGTGTCCTTCTTTTTCTTCAACTGGTCTTCAATTAAAATTTTCACAAGCCCGTGATGATACAGGTGGGGTTCTATGTCCTCTATATTCTTTTGGATGGTTGTGCACATCTTTTTCAAGCTCGGTGATAAAAAGTAAGGCAGAATGAGAGTTTGATTTTCTAAAAATTTCATCAGCAACCGGGTATGATACATATACATTGATCCAAAACATCCCTCACAGGTAATGAACTTTTGAACAATCAGCAATAAACTGGCCCACTTCTCTTCTAAAGCATGGACAGGGATTCCTCATTTAAAAAAAGTTACATCCATACCTAGATTGCATAGGATAACCCTCCAAGCCTTCTTGTCAAAGCTTTTGTTTTTGAACCAACGTTCTCCCTCCTGTGGGAGTTCTGTAGCAGCTGTTATGGATGCCTCAGTGACTGTGAACTTGAGGTATCCAACTTCCACCTCCAGGTCGTTAAAAGACCTCGCAAAAGTCTTTGTAATCTCCTTGTTGTAGCCCTTGAATTTTTGAATAAACCGTAGCCATCATGCCTTTTTCAGTATGTTCTTCACTTGCGGGTACCCCTCCATAAACTTAGACCCTTCTGGTTTTGCCCTCAACAACAGACCCATTCTTTCCTTCTGTTCTTAAAATTTGTCTGCGTGAGAAGGGTTTAGCGGAGGTGAGATGGCTAGGTAACGGAGTTAACAGGGTTTATGGAGAAAACCAGTGACTGTGAGTGGAAAACAGAGGATAGGCAGCGAAAGTGAATTCACGGAATGGAGCGAAGGCTTATGTGAACAAGGTGGAAATGTAACTGTGGCTTCAATAAAATAGTAAGGGAGTGAAGTGAACCCGGCAGAATTTTTAAACTGGACAGCTGCAGAGTAGATGTAAACACGTTCATGAAATGGTTGCAGGATTTATGCGGCCGAGAAGAGCCGTGATCAAATTGGCCACATCCCATGATTATAGGTGGAGTGTAAAAGTGCAGCCAAACACAAGTTAAATCTGAGGGTTAATCATGAGGCCGTTGGAAAAATAAATGCATGGTTCGTGGAGGAATCATAGGTCGTGGAATGGTTATGGAGGCTATCACACCAATCATTGCATATAGTGGAGCTTATGGTTTCATAACTATGCAAAAATGTGCTTTGAATGCTATTTGAAATAAATTTTTACTCATACCATGGAATTTTTGCCATTTGTTGTTCATTGACCTTTGATCAGCCGCTCCTTGTTTATGCCTTTAGGTTCCCCATGTCTTCATAATATGTCCCCGGCCATACATGCATTTGATTTTTATTATTTTTTGCCTATTATCTAACTGCCAATGTTGAATGACAGGGTGCTAGCTGCGAAAACACAACTAGCTGCGGAATCAATTTGCAGCTGCGGAAACTGGATTCAGCTGTGGAAACTGACTCAACGATCATATGACTGAATGGAGATGGATGGATTGATGACTGAGTGAACAAAAACTGGTCATGAAAAAGACTTTTATTGGCGAAATGGAATAATATGATATGAAAGTGGAGTGGAATGAAATGAAGTAGAGTGGAATGAAAATGAAGTGGAGTGGAATGAAAATGAGAAAGAGAGAGAGAGATTTTTTTTTTTGGAAAATATAGGGCGTCAGAAGTTCCTGATTTTCGCCTTGTATTTTCTATATAAGACTACCAATCAGTGATTGGTTTTCAGGCTTATACATTTTTTTTTAGAACGGAAAAGAACAAAGGCTAGGTTGGTGGAGAAGAAGGATTCTTCTTCACCAGCCTTATTACAGAATTATCTTGAAAGATTTTGACAAATTCCTCTTTTGAGAGTAGCTTATGATAGATGTTATGAAACCAGCTCAAGAAAAGATAGAAAAGATAGATCAACGCCTTAGAATTCAGCCTCTTCAAGGGGGCAAC